>AFGL01008192.1:0-10094 GCA_001614225.1 Nannochloropsis limnetica | reverse complement strand
GTGCAAAGTCCTTCCTCCCCCCCAGCACCTCACACCCTACAAAACACACTGCTAACATCATCAAGTCAATCGCCGCCACCACAAGCACAAACGACAAGGACCACAAATTCTTATTCAACGGCACCAACACCCCTCCCTCGCTCCCTTCCTCCCTCCCTCCCTCGCTACTAAACCCACACAACCCCCCACCAACCAACCCAAGGACCATCGCAAGCATTCCCCATACCAAGGCCTTCCTCCCTCCCTTCCTCCCCCTTCCCCTCCTCCTCCCCCACCCGGCGACAGCAGCAGGCAGGGTTAGAATCCGACCGGCGATCACACCGAGGTAACATAAAAAGACAGCATTCAAGCTACCAATTACTCCCTCTGAGTCAAACCCCCCCGTCGTGTTATATACAGCCTGACAGGTCGGTATTTGTTCCAGATGCGAAGAAGAGAAGAAGAGGGAGGAGAGGTACTGGTGCGCGCCACCCGTACAGTTGCTGTAGATTCCATCAGCAATAAGAGGACCGCCAGGGCCGACATACCCGAGAGGGCAACCAGGCACGGGTAGGAAGTAAGTAAGGAGGGAGTGAGCAGTGGGGAAGACGAGGAGGAGAAGGAAGGCTTCAAGAAACGAGGGGAAGAGGGCGCGAGTGAGGGAGGGAGGGAAGGAGGACGAGGACGAGGAGGAGGAAGAGGTGAGGATGAGAGTGGAGGAGACGATGAGGCTGGCAAAAGCTAGGTATTGGAGCACGCCTGGTAAGCGCCAATGGGAGAGATCATAGCCATTATTAAGGAAGAGGCCGAGGAGGAGGAGGAGGAGGGACCGGTGGAAGACGCGGTGGAGAGCGGCTTTTTGGAATGACCAGGCTTGGTTGTCGAGGAAGGAGGAGGAGGAGGGGGAGGGCCGATGGAGGGAGCTGATGGGGTGATGCTCCTTCTTGTGGACGACTACTGCAGTAGTAGCAGCTTGCCGGCGGGCCAAGAGGGAGAGGGCATCCAGCTTTTTCTGCAGCCGGCGCAAGGATAAATGACAGGCTACACCCGAGATGAAAATAAAGGAAGGAAAGAGGATATCGGCCAGCGTGAGGCCATCCCACGTAGAGAGCTCGAGGAAAGCATACCCTCCCCCACCAGAATCGACAAACACCATCGCAACCACACACAGACCTCGAAGCACATCTACGCAGCGTTCGCGGCACAGCAAAGGCAAGGGGCCAAGCGCAATCGCTGCTGTTGCTAAAGGGGTAGGAGCAGCAGGGGGAAAAGGAGCAGTGGCTTGTGCTTTTGTCTTTTCAATCTTCTTGATCTGCTTGCGCGGCTCCACCACCGTCGTGCGCTGACCTTTGCTACTCTTGTTCCGGGTGGTGCTGCTCTTGGGGCTGTTGCTGTTGTTGCTGCTGCTGCTGCTAGTGGTCTGCCTGTTGGAACGTTGCCGCAAGCGCGTGGTCGTCCTCTGGTGCACGGTGCTATCTCCTCCTTCTCCTCTTCTTCTTCCTTCCTGTGGGGATTCCACTCGCCCTTCTTCCATGGCCGCAGCCAATGATCCCCCCCCTTCTTCTTGTATCGGCACCTGCTGATGCTGACGCTGCTGCTTCTGCACGTGCTGCTGCTGGTGCTGCTGTTGTTGTTGTTGCTGTACTTGCTGCTGCTGCTGCTGCTGCTGCTGTCGTTGCTGCTGCTGTAGCTCCTGCTCCCGTTGCCGTTCGAATGCCTCCACCTCTTGCAGTATCTCTTCCACGAATCCTTCCTCGCTATCAGCTCTCTCTCGCCCCTCCTCTTCCTCCACCACCACCGTCTGTCTCTCTCCTCTCTCCCTTCCTTGCGCCACCACCGCAGCAGCAGCAGCACCAGCACTAGCAGTACCAACAGCTTGAACACCAGCCTCCGCTGCCGCTGCTGCTGCTGCTGCTGCTGTTGCCTTGCGTGCTTCCTCCACCGCTTGTCGTGCCAGGGCTTCTGCATATCTCGAGCCTTCCCCCCTTTCCTCCGAGAGTGGCTCTAGGGTCAAGTGCTGGCTTTCGCACATGACCAACCCAATTGTTCCATCTTGATTGCGTCGTCGCCAAGATACCCCACTTCCACTGGAGTAAACCCCACTACTGTTGCTACTGCTGCTACTACTATTGCTACTGTTGCTGCTGTTGTTGATGCTGGCGAGGGAGGGCGGGACTGAAGGAGGAGGGAGGAGACGAGTAGATTCACTTCCTCCTGCCGTACTACTGCTATACAACAAGGAAAACGAATGAATAGCGGCTATAACATGTGGAGACGGATAGTAGTAATAGTTGTCGTGTACTTCCGGGTCGACGGTAGGGAGTTGGTAGGGGTTGTGATGGTCGTAGGTGGGACGAGGCAAGAGATCAACACCGCACAATCTATAATCCCGCGCGGCCAAGAAACGCCCCAGCAGCCACATACCCGCCCACAAGCCCAATGTCATCCATAACAACATGTATAGAGGGCGATATCTCGAGGTGGGTTTCACCACCATCTGCACAGCGAAGCGGAACTCCTGCAGGGTCGGGTCGGTGGGCTCGACCTTGATTAGGTAGACGCCCTTCTCCCCTAATCCATGCAGCACTTTCTCCACCCCTATTATGGTCTTGTTGTTCTCGTCCACCACCCACATCGCCGCCAGGCGGACTGGCCATTTGGTGCTGACCTTGATGCAGGCAGAGGACACGCTGCCCACCACAGTGGCAAGGGGCAGGAGGTCGCACCCGCGGCAGTTGGTGCTTTGATACAGATAGTTGATCGGGTAAGTCGTCGCGACGCTGCTCTGGTTCGTGCCCTCCACAAATCCATCCAGCACCAGCATGGTCTCGTCCATCCCTAAAAGGTCGTCGCATTGAATCGCCTGGGCCTGTCCGGGCGGGACGTACAGGAGGAGGAGGAGCAGCAGCAGCAGGACGAGGGTGAGGAGGCTAGGATTGCGTGGGCTTGATCTTGCTCTTCTTGGCCTGTGTCCAAGGCCGCGGGGTGCCATTGCCACCCCGGGCATCGTTGCCGCCGGTCTTGTCTGTAGGTATGTGCAGGGCGTGTATGGGTGCTTTGTTAGTGCGGGTGTAGGTTCCTTGTCCAAATGCGCTGGTATCTTGTCGTGTCGCTGGCCGTTTTTTTCTTCTGCCGTTGGCAGGCCATGTGTGCGAAACTGCTCATGCTCTCCCTTCTCTTTCGCCTCCGCTTGTGCCTCCTTTTCGCCCCTTTGACGACCAATTTCTCACATACACACACGGCACAGGCCTCAGATAAAAAGATGCCGCCTCTGCGCCTAGCTCTGGGTGTCGAGGAGGACGACAGCACCCAGTCCTCCAGCCAAGCCCACGCCACTGCTGGGGTCGTCGCCGCTGCAGCGGAGACTCCCAAGAAGGCGACGCGCCACGCATCATCGCAGCGGAAAGTGACGCTGTGCACGGTAGACAGCCGATACGACGTCGTTTTAGAAGCAGCCAAGGCGTGCGGCATGCGTGTGGTGGCTCATGACGACGACGGTTGCAATATTTATTGGCTGGACGTCTCCACCATTTCCGAACGCTTCAGTCGCCTGGAGCCCTGGCAACGCATCAACCACTTTCCCGGCATGAGCCACATTTCCCGCAAGAATCGCCTGGCACAAAACCTGGGCAAGATGCGGCGTCAATTCCCCAAGGAGTATGCGTTCTACCCGAAGACCTGGACCTTGCCGCAAGAAGCCAAGGACTTTCGGGCACAATTCGGCCCCGAGGGCCAGGCGGCTCGGGGCACGACGTTTATCCTCAAGCCCGAAAACAGCTCCAAAGGCCGCGGCATTTTCTTGGTCAAGTCACTGGAAGCAGTCTCGCTGACGGAGCCCCAGGTGGCGCAGCTCTACATCCACCGGCCCTTACTCATGGACGGCTTTAAATTCGACCTTCGCATGTACACCCTCGTCACAAGCTGCCAGCCTCTGCGCCTCTACAAGTACAGCGACGGTTTGGTGCGTCTTTGCACGGCGGAGTACACGCGGCCCAATGCAGCGAACATGGCAGACCGGTACATGCATCTTACTAACAGTGCCATCAATCGTTTTTCGGAGAATTATGCCGTAGGGGGCGACAGTGGGGCAGGGGCGTGCGACGACGACGAGACCGGAAGCAAGCGCAGTCTCAAGTGGTTCTTGAGGTGGGTGGGGCAGCGATATGGAGGAGTGGCTGCTGAGCGGCTGTGGCAGCAGATAGGAGAACTTTGTGTCAAGACGGTGCTCTCCATCGAGCCGACGTTGGTGCGGGATTACAAGGCCCTCTTTGGGGAAGATGGCGGCGGCGGGGATGGGAATGGCGAGCCTTCCTTATCGTCATCAAGCAGCGTGCGGGGATCTCGGGCCTTTGAGATCCTGGGCTTTGACATCTTGATTGATCACGCGCTTAAGCCCTGGCTCATCGAGGTCAATACCCTACCCAGTTTCGCTACCGACTCGCCCGTGGACCGTCACGTGAAGCAGGACCTAATAGAGCAGACTCTGCGTGCTGTCCAGGCCCAGGCCTCCGACCAGCGGTCGTTCCAGGCACGCCGCAAGACGCAATCAGAGGAGCGCTTGCATCGGCACCGTCAGCGCACCGATGCGCTGAGCAATGCCCTGCGGGACGAGGCCAACGTGGTGGTGCAGACGCGAAGGAAGATTGAGAAGCTACTTCAGCAACATGCGCCGGATCGCCTGGGCATGGTCGGCAAGCTCATGAGCAAGAACAAGGGCCGCGAAGCCTCCTTGTTGGGCCGTCTGATGCGACATTTCGAGTCCCCGAGTCGCAGTGTATGTTCGACGTTGCACCCACAAAGCCAACGCAGTGCCCCCGCCAGTGGGCCCCCCAGCGCCCCCGCCAGCAGAGTTGAGGATTTCGCCGAAGCCGAAGAAGCGTCTTGTTCGTCATCCTTGTCTTCTTCTTCTTCGTCCTCCTCCTCTTCTTTTTCCTTGTTTCCCGCGCAGTCTGAGTCTGACGAACTAGAACACGGATTTGACGATACAGAGGAAGGGAGCAGCGAGGAGGAAAGGGAGGAAATGGAGCTGACGGACTTGCACGATGAGGCCGCTCTGTTGAAGGGCTTTGAGCAGATCTACCCTGTTCCTGCCGGCGCCGTCGACGTGTATTCGCATTTGGTCGAGTATGTTTGGGAGAGGGAACACAAGCTCTTGCGCGTCAATCGTGGTCTGAGCCAGCGACCTGGCAGTGCCCTCACCAGCTTGCAGCGGAAGCGACTTCAGTCGTTCGTGCCCACCACCTCGTCAAGATCGGTGGCGGGGCAAGGAAGCGTACTAAGATCCAACAAACAAGGTGACGACGATGAGCACGACGAGCACAACGGTATGCACCGCCAAGTCGATGACAAGCAAGACGGGGACGATGCTCTGGCCGTCCTGGATCTGCTCAATAGGCGGACGTCCGCGTCGCGGCAAGGGCGCGGCATGGTCGCATCCGAGGACGATGGCAAGCTTGACGCCCTGCTTCTCAATCTCGTATCGGACGGCAGCAATGGCAGTGGCGCGATTGGGAGCCAGCGGAGAAGGTCGTCGTCATCCGTATCGTCATGCAATGGAAGCGTGGCATCGGTCTCGTCGGTGGCGCAGCAGACGGTGGCCGCAGAACGGCTCATGCGTGGTTATAGCAGTGGCAAGTATCCAGGAAGTGGGAAGGGCCGATCAGAAGCAACGCCACGAATGCCACCACTACCAATGCCCAAGCCTACGCGGCGGCCACCCGGAGGTTTGCGGTCCGGCTACAAAGCCATGACGCCCAAGGTCCTGGACTTAGCGAGTTGCGTGAGCTTTTGAGCGGTATTTATATAAGTGTATAAATGAGTAGTAGATAATTGAGAACGAAGAAAGAAAAAGGAAAAGAAGCAGAGCGGAAAGCGCTATATTATCTGTAAAGTACATAAGTGGGAACTAGGAAAGCAAGGAGAGAAGAAGCACAAGGGAAAGCACGTTACCAGAGAGTTTACATTGCTTCGTTTTGTTGAAATTTGTGTTTGATTTACACATTTGGGTTCTCCCACCCTCTATCCTTCCTTCAGATTCCTCATGGGCGGTTGAAAGGGAAAGGTACCGTGTTGGTTCCGGGCGATGGCTGCATATGGCCCTTGACTGCTGCCTCGTACGCCTCTTCCAGTAAGTCTGCTGAGGATCTGGTGTGGTTGTTGATGCGGAACAAAGTGTCATCAGTCGCGCTAGACAAGCTCTTGGCGCTGGTGTATGTGTAGAGAGGCGCCTTGGGACCCAGTTGCTCCACCGCCTCGGGCCCAACCACCTCTAGAGCCAATGCCCGCAACGCCGACAACGTATCCTGCCGACTGTTCATATCGTACTTAAAAGCCGCGCCACAACGTACTCCGTCCGCCACCGCAGCACGCGCGCGCTCAATCACGCCGCCCAGCACCGGATCGATGGCCCCCAAGCCGCCAATGCGAGGCGGTTGCGGGGACTGACCATCGTTCTCCGACGGGTCCCCATCCTCCCCAGCCGTCGCAGGCGGCGGCAGGCCCCAAGCCAAAATGCCACGCACCGCCCCATCAGGATCCATGTAAAACACCAGCCCCGTCCCATTTACAGGTGTGAAATTCTTGCCGCCCACCGCCGCATTGAATGCCTCGCTCTCCATCTCCGCCTCGATGACAGCGTCTAGGTCTCCCAGCTCTCGGTCCGTGGTGGTGCGCCGGAAAATACCCAGCTTCCGACCACTGTTGCTGTCCCCGCCTCGACCCGTGGTCCCGATCCCAACGGCTGCCAAGGCGGAACTCGTGTTGTCCACCGTCCTCTTCTTCGAACTGCTCCCACTGCTCACCAAGCTTTGAAACGCACCCTTGACCTTGTCCGCGAGTCCTCCTTCCTCAGCAGCCTGTGCCGGTGGTGGTGGCGCAAAGTCGTCCATACGCGTGCGCTTCCGTGCCATGCCGCTGCTGCTGCCACCGCCATTGCTCCCATTCTTCCACCAAAACCCATGCGTCTCGGCACTCCCCTCACACTGCCCCACCCACGCCGCCCGCACGCCCAAACGTGGGATCGTCCCAAAAAACAAGGGCAAGTGCTGGTACCGGACCCCTCGCCCAGTCATATTCATCCCTGCGACCCAGCCTGAATGGTAGGCATGATCGGCAGACCGCACCGTCACGCGCTTCCCCATGTCCGTGCAAGGAAAGAAGGCCGCGTCCCCCGCAACAAAGACACTGCTCGAGGCCTGCAGTTCGTGCGAAACAACAAGGCCACCCGTCCGCTCATCCATCTCCAAAGGATGACCTTCAAAGCGCAGGACCGGCAACCGACCTTGCGCGGATGACCCACCCACCACCACTTGGTCTGTCAAGAGCGCCGTTGAATCCAGACTCGCAAATTTACTCGTCAAATACACGCGGACAGGATCAAAGGAAACAGTAGGCTCTTGGTCTCGTTGGAGGCGGTTGTTGTTCGCGTGGGAATGCACTGGAGACTGCGCGTCACTGTCGTCGCCAGTGCTTGCAGCAGGGGCAGAAAAGGAAGGTCGCAGCGACTGCACCTCATAATCCATCGCTCGACCAATGTACTTGACGCACGTGTGAGGAATGACCTCCACACCCCGCCGCTCCAATCGCCGCAACAACAGCCCGGACAGGTACCGTGGCAGCTCCTTGGCCAAAGGCGTGGATTCCGGAAACAGCAAGGTCACGCTGGTTCGCCCCCACCCATGCCGACGGGCTACGTCACTCAAAAAGCTCGCTAACTCCACACTCGCCCAATTCGAGCCCACGATAGTCACGTGGTGCCCCTGTGCTACCAACCGACCCAGCGCCCGTCGGTCCTCCGCGCCATACAACGGCGTGACTCGGCCTGCCACCACGCGGTCGACGAACCTCGAGGGCACTTGGACGGGTCCCTCCCCCACCGCCAGCAAACACTTGTCAAACGCCAGCTTGGAGCCGTCTGAGAGCGACAAAACTTTGCCGTCCGCGTCCATGGATTCCACGGCCGTTCCCCACAAGTACGTGACACGAGGCGTGGCCGCCGCCCCTCGCCCTCGCAACAACCCACCCAAGCGCCCACCCCCACTCGCGCCACCCCGTCGATGCGGCTGCTCAAAGTCCGAAGGTACTGTCCCCGTCTCCACCACCGTGATCTCCGCATCCGGCTCACACTCCAACAAGGCTTGCAGGGCGGCATTGCCCGTGACACCCAGACCCACAATGACATACTTAGAATTGCGCCAGTGGACCGAGGCCCCCGTACTGCCCCGCCGCTTCCGTTGCTTGCTGATGGCGTCCAAGTCGGCAGCAGCGACAGCAGCGGGCCCGGTCATGGACGAAAGCCAGGGACTCACACGCACATTAAGCCGACGGCCATGCACGGCAAACTCGGCGGAGCGTGATGAGGGGTCCTCTGCGGATGGCCGCGACGACGATGCTTGCTCCCCATCATTCTGCGTTGGGAGGAGACTCCCCGAGGTGGAAAGCGCCGCCAAGGCCACGCAACAAAGGAGGACATGGGACTGATCCTTGGCTTCTCTTGACGCGGACTGCATGCCCCGCTGCAGGGACCGGACGACTGGCATGCTAGCCCGCCGTCTTGAGCTGGAGGAAATGACGCGGCGCAACATGACGAGGAATGCGGAGGGGAGGAGGCGGAAAGAACCCCGCTGCGCCCGGGCCTGGCAGCGGCAAGGAAACGCAAACCAAGCCACAGGCGTCCTCTGTGTGTGTATGAGTGTGTAGGATGGCGTAAGAATGTATTGGTGGGAGCGTGGCTGACTCATTTGAGGCGTGCTTGAGGGGACGTCAAAGCGCGTACGTGTCGCCTTTCAAAACCTCCCCACTAAAAAATCGATTCTTTTTGCGTGTCTAAATACACCAAGCCAAGACCTACAGACAGCGCCCCAACAAAACAAAAAGACGGGACATAATACTGCGCCTCAATCCGCCTTATCGTTGTCTGTGCTTTTGATTCCTTTCACTTCCCTTCCTACATCCCCACATGCCATCCACCCCTGCCTTCCCCCTTCCTCACAATTCGTCCCTGCTTTTCAAATACCTTTAGCACTTACTTCTAGCTACATGTACACGCCTCTTTTATTCACCTCATTCCCACCTTCAATAAACTCTCTTACAGCTTCATTTGATGCCAGACTGCTGTTATGGCCTCTCCTGTCCTTCCCCTCTCCTTTCTCCTACCCCGCCCTCAACAGACGCTCCTCCCCCTCCTCCTCTTCCTCCCCCTCAATCTCTTCAGGAATTGTCATGATCTCCTCTTCGTCTTCATCCGCCTCTTCTCCTACAAAGCCCTTGTGCCGCCCCCCTTTCTCGGACTCGGCAACCACCGACACCACCTCCTCGACCTCTTCCTCCAAGATAGACGAGACGACCGAGCTGGAAGACGAAGAGGAGGAGGACGAGCGGGAAGAGGAGGAAGAGACAGACGCCGAGCGGGGAGGAGACGGGAGCAGCTCATGCCGCACAAGGGATACCTCTTCCTCACCGTCACTCTCTTCGGGCACGGCGGAGAGAAGACGCCGACGGGGGGTTCCTAGGTCATTAAAACCATCCTCCTCCTCCTCCCCTTCCTCCTTCTCTTCCTGCAAGGTCTCGCCTACGTTTGCCAAAGCTGCCATGGTGGAGGCCCGTCGCTTGGGAGGCTTGAGAGGTGCTTGGGGAGGGAGGGAACGAGGGGGAGGAGGAGGTGGGGATGGAAGGGGCGATGGTGGGGAGGATGCATGCTCGAAAGGAGGAGGAGAGGGAGGGGGAGAGGGAGGCGCGGCTGCTGTAGAGATGGTGGTGGTCTTGGGAAAGAGAGGCCTGGGCACCTGTGTCAAGGACACTTGAGCGACACTCTGAATCTTGTCCAGCACGCTCTTGACATTGTTGGAGAGACAAAATCGACGGGCGTGGAGATGGGCAAGACGCGCCTCCAGGTTCTTCTCCTCCTTTTTCCCTCCTCCTCCCCCACCACCTGCTACTAATACTACGTGCTGCTGCTTCTCCTCCAACCGACCAAGCTCCGAGGAGAGCAGGCCTTGCAATTCGCGGACGTGGGCCATGTCTGTTGAGGTGATGGAAAGCCGCCTGACTTTCTGTTGGATCCGACGCTCCATTTGCTCGAGGAGGAGACGGACACGCTCGTCAATACTGAGGCCGTC
>AFGL01008162.1:0-10268 GCA_001614225.1 Nannochloropsis limnetica | reverse complement strand
TTCCACTTCTAATTCACATCGTACCCACTCCCCCTCCCACACATGGTACACACCATCCACCAACTTCACCCGATGCGAAGACGCCCCCGGCGGCTCATACGAGAACGGATCGTAAGGCGGAGCCTGCCGTCGCTTCATCCGCTTGTACGCCGAAGTCCGAGGGGAATCAGGCGAGCCCGGTGGCAAGACAGGAGGGGCGGTAGGGAGGGGGGAAGCACGCCCCATCAAGTGCGGCGGCAAGGGCACGGGTGGCGCGGGCGGGGTGGAGGAGTAATAGACGGGCGATTCCGGGTAGCTCTGCGCGGCGGCGCTGCCATAGCCGGTGCTGATTGTCATGCCGGGCCCGCTGGGAGGGGCCTCGGGGTCCAGGGGGACGCCCATCCATTTGCTTCGCAGCTTCATGGCCTTGCGGAGTTGTCGGCAGGCGGCCAGCGTGTCGCTGTCCACGGGCTCGGGCGTGTTAAGAATAATGACCCGCTGGAAGTCTTGCATCTCGGGTAGAAACTGCTCAGGGTAGTCGGGAAAGAGGTCGCGCACGCTGTAGCGTTCCTCCGGGCCTTCCGCAGCGGCCGTGCTGGTGGCAGGCGCCCCTCCCAACCCAGGTCGGGTAGCTGGCTCAACACTACTGGTGCTAAAGCTGATGCTCCGCCCGCGGTCGTCGATGGGCTCCGGCGGTGGTGCCTGCTGTTGATGTTGCTGCTGCCGCTGCTGCTGTTGTTGTGGAGGGTTGATGCCGTTGTCGAAGTCCTGGCGGTTGCCGCCCGTCATGATGCCGAGGCCTGGGCGGGGGCTGGTGCCCAGGTGGAGATGCGCAAGCCCGCCGCCATCCAAGTGCTGCTCCTCCCCGCCGAGGCTCTGGGTGGTGAAGGAATGGCGGGACGACAAGAGCCGGGACCGCAACAGGGCGTCGCGGTGCATGGACTCCTTCATTTGGTCCGCCTCGTGGCCGTCTTCCTCGTCGTGGTGGTGATGATGGAGGTCGTCCGGGAGGGCGGGACTGATGCTATCGCGGTTGTTGCCATCCGACAAGCTCAGGTTCCGCAGGTGCTCCTCCATGGTCGCTTTGGTAGAGCTGTGAGTTTGTGTGGTGTGGGGCGGCGGTGAGCGGGAGATTCAAAGGGCGTGAGAAGGGGTCAGTCAGGCATGGAATGATGCTGGTGTTGCCGCTCATCACAACAGCAAACGCGACTCGCGCAATGTGGTGGCTTCGACAGGAGACTTGGCTGAGTGCCAAAAGCCCACAGTCAAGCAAGCGCACATACGAGGCCACACATTGGAAGCCGCTTTCACGACAAAGAGATAAACCAAGGCCTTGAGTGTGTGTGGCTGTGCTATGTGGAGAGCTTGCACGTGTGTGGCAAGGCCTTGTCTTGTCTTGTCTTGTTTCTTTAAAGTGCACCCCTCAGGTATCAACTACAACTAGGTTTAGACAAGCTGCTTCCGGGCCCATGCGCAAAAATCGTGTTCCTGCTCTTTGCTTTTTTGTGCTCCACTTGAGCCCACACTGCCCATTCCACACGATTCACCACCCCTGACGTCTCCCCTCCCATTTTCTATTGATAACAAAGGAGTGCATGGCTTGGGCCCGTGCCGCAAGGCGTGCAAGACAAGACCACTCATTCGCCGCACTGCCCAACGGACCGCGACACCCATGTGCATGCCTGCATGCGCCGGCGCCACAACTGCCCTGCATGAACTCAAGGCCTGTGCACGCAGCCCACCGCCCGCACCACACCCACCACAACCCCACAAGACGTAGCAACTGCCTGGTCGTCCTGCACGTTGGCGGCTGGGCGAGGCCTTGCGCTCTGGGTCGCGTCCACCATGCTTTTTGAAACGCGATGATTTGAGATTTCATTCAGCGCACGGCACGCACGTCTGGGCGCCCGACATACTTACCCGTGGTCACCAAAATGCGGACCAGTACGCAGTACACCATCCACACACAGTCATTCACACATCCACCCCCCCCACACACATCTTACAGGGCGCTCCTTGCTTTGCGCAGGAGAGGGTGCACCTTGGAGAGAGCAGGAGCCGGAGATTGGGACAGGAGACGGACACGAAAACCATGGCCATTGCCGCCACCACCAGCGCTGCCATGTCGACGTCCAGGTAAGAAGATGCACAGCGGCTTGGTGTAGACGGGCGTGCTTGCAAAGAGCGGGGGCATGCATCTGCTCCGATTGCTCTGCCCGGCTGGTGGTCTCGCTGAAAAGGAGGAGGGGGTGGACACGATTTTGCCGTGTGTAGGCAGCACCACACACAATGGGAAGGCATGCCCAAGCAGCACACAAACAAATATCCCTACACACAAAGCTCATCACTTACACCTATTTCCTCTCTCTTTCCCTTTATCCCTGCCCACAGCCTCTAAACTCGAACGCACCACACCGAGCTCCTACTGCAAAGCAGCACCCACACGGACCCAGCACTACCCACGCGCAAGCACACAATGCAACCTGCTCCCAGCACCCCCCGCTCCACCGCCGCAGTGGCCCTCGCCCAAGCCGCCTTCCACTACCGCGTGGTCTGTGAAGATGGCGCCTACGTCCGCGCTGGCCTCGAGCTGAGCTCCCGCCACCTCTACACCATCGCCAGCCAAAGCACCGTGGAAGTCCTGGAACGCTGCGTCAACATCCAAGGCCTTGCCCGTCTCCGCACCGCCGATGGCTGGATCTCTGAGATGCTCAACCCTTTGTCGGGGCAGCGGGGGCCGATCGTGGAGGTTGTCCCTCTGCAGCATCCTCTCAAATTCCGCATTGTTTTCCCTGGAGGCGCCCTGGTCCGAAGCGGCATCGAGCTGAGCTCCAGTGTTGTGGGTACCATTCCCGTGGGGCATGAGATTATCGTGACGGACAAGCGGTATTCCAATACGCCTTCTTATCGGTGTGTGCCTCGCTTGAAGCTGGCGGATGGCTCGGGGTGGATTAGCGTGCGGATCAATTCTCCCCCGCCCAATGAAACGGTGGTGGAGCTTATGGGCTTGGCTAGCCAGGAGGAGGCGAGGGAGTACAGCGCAGCGATCATTCGGCCGGCAGCAGCAGCAGCGTTGGCGCATGGGGCGGGGATGTTGGAGGGGGAGACTGATGCCGAGGAGGAGGACGGGAGGGAGCACCCGGCGGATGGCGGCGAGAGGAGAAGATCCCTTGCCGCTG
The DNA here is from genome assembly GCA_001614225.1 of Nannochloropsis limnetica. NCBI lineage: Eukaryota > Eustigmatophyceae > Eustigmatales > Monodopsidaceae > Nannochloropsis > Nannochloropsis limnetica. Next base: position 7,110 of record AFGL01008162.1, on the reverse strand, counting down.
CTTCGGCGTCTCTGGTGTTGTTGCCGGCGGACAAGCAGCAACGCCATCGTCACCATCATCAGCATAGCCAGCAGGACCACCACCACCACCACGCCATTGACGCCTCGGACAAGATCCGACGCGCCTTGCAACCCGACGACGACGACTTTGGTGCTGCCACCGGCGCAGGCGACAATCACCAGCGGCAGCGGGAGCAGAAGCGGCTGTCGAAGGAGGACCATTCCTGCCTCGTCTGCTTCAGCTCTCACCGGAACGCGACCTTTGTGCATGGAGAGTCGGGGCACATTGCTTGCTGCTTGGAATGTGCGCGCGTCCTCAAGGGGCGTGGGGACCCTTGCCCTGTCTGTCGCCTGCCCGTCGATTCCGTCATTCAGCATTTTTGGGCCTAGCCTTGATTTGCTTGTTGCCGGGGATGCGTGGTGCTTCTTTTTCTAGGCAACGACGAGTAAATATTTATTGCGGAGCTTCTTTTCACTCTATCTCTCTCACTCGTATCCCCTCAAAAAATGGGAGAGTGGGTCTGGACGCTATTTATTCAAATATATTATCACCCGAGCCAGCTAGTCAGCCTTATGCGCATGTGAATGTTTGTGTGTATGACAAAAGAACGTGTATTCCCCAAGTCATCCCCCCATGTATATTAATTCATTCGCTTTACGTTTTGTGTCAATGCATGTTGCATACTTAGATATATACTATACATCACCGCGTTCAGACCCTGCTACTATCCCGCTTGCAGAGGGGAGTATGAGAAGAAGAAGAAGAGGAAGAGGGAAAAGAAAAGAAATGCACTCGTCATTGTCAATTAGGAATAGGAGAAGAGAGAAACGAAAAGGAAGCCGGCACCTGTGCATGCAACAAGTCAGCCAAAACATAGGCCCTACGCAAGGGTCAGAAGAAGTGAGAAGAGAAGAGGGAGGTGGGGCCCACAAAGGCCACAAATCTCCGAAATTGGCATAGTGAGAACAGGATTGGGGAGATGAAATATGGTTTCGGGATCGATAAGCAGAACACAAATAATAACGAGAAACAACAACAAGAAGAAAGAAAGAAGGTAAAATGACAAGAAGCGCATCGTGTGTGTTGTGGTTTATTCATAAATATTCTGTTGAAGATTTCTCTTTTTATTTTTCATGCTGCAGCGTCTCATTTCAGCTTCTTGATGCGTTTGGGTTATCCCTCTATTTTTTAACTACTGAATCACACCATGGCGGAAGACGACGGCGACCGCGAGCGGGGAGACGGAGAGGACAGCGGTGACAGCGGGGATTGGGGAAATTCGTGCATAAAGGTGGAGACAGCTTCTTTGTACTTCCTGTTCTGCCGGAGGTCGTACGACCAAAGACCGTTTTGCTTCAACAGTTCCCAGGTCTTTTTGCACTGTTGGTGCGGAGAAGGAGAAGGCCTGGTGCTGCTGCCACCGTGATTGCTTGGACTTGGACCGCTGGGCGGACTGGGGCTATTGCGCGGGGTCTTGAGCTTCCTCAACACAGGCGTGCCGTCGTCGTGAATAAAGACCTGCCAGGAGGCCCCCATGGCGCCCCCGCGTGGCGTGCCCGGCGGCGAAAGCAGGAACCTGGGCCGAGCGCTTCTGCTGGACGTGATGGTCGTGTCGGAGTCGATCACTGGCATCTCTTTGTCAAAGTCCAGAGGAATGGGACGTTCAAACACTTTTGTGTAACCGTTGTCGCGCCGCACGTCAATCGTGTGCATGGGATCAGAGCCCACCCGGCTTTGTCGTCCTGGCGCCCACGAGCCGCGAGCGCTGCCGAAAGCGGCCCAGAAGGTGGCATAGAACATGGCGCGTGTCCGAGCGAGCAGGGCGCTCACAGAGGGCAAGGACAGCAAATCGACGACCACCACATACGCTACAACCAACACCCACAACACAAACAGTGGCAAGGTGTGATCTTTGCTAACTCGTCGGACCAGCGTCGCCAAGATTCGATGATCGGGTAGGCCCAAGGCCGATGTGGAAGGCAGGTTTTGGCTCGGCCAGAGATCGCCGCCACTAGGGTTCGCTGCCGTGGCCTCAGCAGAGGCAGCCTGAGGAGGGAGGAAAAGGCGATGGCCCGAGCCGAGCAGCCGATCGTTGCCCATCATCCACACAGCAAGGGACAAGTGCAGCAAAAGTGCATACGGAAGGGTCCGGCACCAAAGGCGGTGCAGGCGCTCATCCCGTTGCGGTGGCCGTTGATAGAATCGGAGAAGCAACAGGTAGTCAATTCCGTAGCAAAGCATAAAGGTCAGCAGCGCAAACAGCAAGAGAATGGGTAGACCGCTGCTGTACGTGCTTGAAAAGAACACCGTCGTCAGAAGCTGGCCACTGCGGTACACGATGTTGAATGGAGGACCGACGTAAATACTGTTCAGGTCCTGTTGCAGCAAGTGAAGCGGCTGCGTCTTGCTCCCACGCCAAATCCGACTCAGCCAGAGTAATCCACGCTGCGTGGGAGCTACAACGAGGTATAGGCTCAAAGGATAGATGTGCGGAGTCAAGACCGCGATCATAGATGTCAGCTCCAATTGCACGCCCACATTCGCGTACCATTGCGGTGTCGTGTCGTGGTACTCGCCAGCAAAAATTCCCAACGTGCGCAGCGCCTTTTGCGTCCATTTCCACATGGTAGGTTGCCGCCCAGCATTTGGTTGATCGTAGCCGCCGTACACAAGCAGCAGCAATAGAGCCATGTTGATGAATTGCGAAACAAAGACGCGGATCATGAGCTGGCTGGCCTCCACGTCGGCGCTCACGTGTAACTCAAAGACCGTCAGCTGGGCAATGACCCAAACCAGGAGGGCGTTTACAAACAAGGTGCAGGCGGCTAGCAGCAACTGCAAAAGCACGCTTACAAAGATGGCGCGCGCAATAGCGATACACACATAGTGTGACTCATCGGCAAGCGACAGAAGCGTGCTCGTGATCCAACTACCGTGCGACTTGGCCAAATTGGTCATCCGCTCGTAGCAGTAGCAAGCTGTGACCGTAGAATATGGGAAGCGCTGGCAGATGGGTTTGGGACCAGCTGTGTTGTTCGTCGGTGCAGTCATGGGCGCAGTGCTGTTCATGGCCGTATAGCATGCCATGGTCTGACAGACAGGCATCCTTTGTCCCGGACGGGGCGCAGCCAGCAAGCAGGGACACTGATTTGTGCGCCCAGGCCGCGGACACGGATTGCCTTGCTCCTGACACGCACTCAACGAGTAGGACGGGCCGACACCAGCCGAAGGGGAGGAGGCCGCCGTTAGATTGCCGACTACCGAAGAGGACGAGTACCGGGCGTAGACGATATTGCTTCCATCGGCACCGGCACCAGCCCCCGCAAGAGCGCCGAGGCATTGTGTGGAGCAAGTTGGACATTCGTCGGGCGCGGGGCTTACAAAGGACAGCGGACCCGAAGCCGCAGTGATAGAGTTGAGGTTGTTATAGCCGCCCACGAACAGTGCAGGAATCTCTATCTCGCACAGGCTGAATTTGAGGATGTATCGACTCTGCTCCGTCTTGGCGTTCGTTACCCCGACGGCCACCACAAAACTAAACACCAAGAGCAGCATGGTCAACACGTTCACGACCTGCCGGCGCGCGAACCGAGTCCACGTTGCTACCTGCAGATTTTCCCAAATCACGTCGTCGGGCGCCGGGGCAGGCCGCACCACCAACCGCTGGCGGCCCTGGAACAAGAGCGGCTGGGGCACACACCAGCGTGCAAAGAGATTCGGGCTGTTATAATCCTGCAGGCAACGCTCTGCGCTTTCTGGGTATTCAAACAACACAAAGGCACCCACGCACTCATCTTTTCGCGCATCTTTTCGCAAGCTGTGCGCAATGGCCGCCATATCTTTCTCCAGTTGAGCCAAACGGCGTTCAGCGCGGCTGTAAGCTGGCCCTGGAACGGCACCGGCCGCGGGGCGGTACTTTTTAAGATAAGCGCGGAGGCGCTTGAGCTCCAAGGCCTTGTCCCCATGCGCCAAAAAGCGATGGAGTTCCCGCCCGTTCTTCTGCGCCAATGTGACTTCCGCCACCCACTTACCAGAGTAACGCTCGTCGCCGCCGACATGAACCAAATCAGATACGGGCAGCTTCGGCGGCCTCTGGGCGGGGGGACCTCGGCCTTTCCAATCCGCGCCATCCAGTGGGTAGAGGGCGGAAAAGTGGTCGATCAAATCCTCCTTTTGTACGTCCGGGGGTAGGTTAGTCACATGCACGGTGAAGTCTTTGGCGGACAAAATGGTCTTAGACTGATGCTTCTTGGCATGTTGCACCATCCTGCCCAAATACCAGATCATGCCCGCAAAGACGAGGCACGACAGTGCGTCCATTGCCGCCAGGAGCACGGCCGCGTCGTCGAGGCGCATGCGACCCACGATGCGTCCGTGACGGCCAAAGACTCGCACCGTAAGCCAGCGTAATGAGGACAAGGAGTCGCCGGAGCCTACGTTGCCTAGCGTCAGAGCATACAGGCCAAGCAGATCTTGTTGTTCTTCCTTGATGCCGGAGCCAGACGAGTAGAGGAGGAGGGCGGGCACGTTTAACACGAATAAGAGTGCGAAGCTGACGATGAGGACTTTAAGGAAGTTGAAGTGCAGCCTCAACCCAATGCCGAGGTCGCTCAGGTTGATTTGCTTGCGATCGGCGGCATCTCCGCAGAGCGGAGCGTAACCCTTATGGAAGATCACGGCCTCGCGATGCATGAGCGCGCGCTGAATGGAAGGTGGCTTGTAAGGGGTGTCCAGAAAGTCGGCCCCCAAGTGTTCGTCGTCGTCATCATCTTCCTTGCTGCTGTGATCCAGCTCCACGCCATCGTCGCTGTGGGTTAAGGCGGGGCTGCCGACGGTTAGTCCCAAGGGGTTCACAAGTATCACGCGCGAAATGGGGATCGGGCCGGGTAAAGCGTTGTCGTCATTGTGGTCGTTGACGTGGTAACTTCGGTGCGCGCATTCATCGCCCTCTTGCGTTGCAAGTGAAGTAGACGGCGGAGTTGGAGTGACAGAAGCGGCTATGGCACATGGTGGCGGTGCCACGGAAGTGGTGAGTGTCAATTCACATTCTGCCGGAGCATCGTCTAGCGCTGAGTGGAGTATGCTCGTCCGGCGCTCGTTCATCATCTTCACGACCATCTTCGTGTCGATGCTGAGGCGAGGTCGCCCGCGTCGGGGCACATATGGCGGTGGGACGTCTCCAGCTTGCGCCAGAGCTGCAGGTGTGAATATGTTCGTGGTGGGACTGGCTGGCTCAGGGGAATAAATCACTGCTTCCTCTAAGGCAGCCGCTTCCTGGTCTTCGTGATGGGGCTGGGACTCGTCCTCCTGCTCCTTCTCTTCCTCGTCTCCAGAACTTGGCAGCGCTACCAACGCCGCTCCGGCAGAAAGACCGTTGTTTGGGCGTGGTGGGTTCTGCGACTGGTCTTGTGCCAGGCTCGTAAGGGCGCTAGGCAGAGGCGAGGACAGCCCCGGCGTCGCGTCTTGGTCGTTGCCATCATTCTCCGGCAGCGGCAGTTGACCCGACGCTTGGACAGCAAGAGGCGTTGTACTGACAATGCTGCTAATAGTGGTGGTGCTGCTGCTGCCTTGCACGTCCGCGCCCTGTACGTCGCTTGGGGCCGCCGGAGTGCTGTCAACGCCTTGCGGAAGGACACCATCCTCCGGACGAGGTACCTGGGCCGAGGGCGCCGTGGAATCGTCCGCCATGCGGCCTTAGGGATAATAAGGGAAAAATGTGCCATGAGTTTGAAATGAAGAAATGACATACTATGAGCATCCAAGGCACTAAAAAATTATTAGGGGGGGGAGAGGAGGTCGAAAAGAAGGCTTTTTCAAGAGAAATAAGTTAAAAAAACGCCTAAACTAGCTCTAAAACCAGAATCACAGGCTTATCCACGTTTCAATCAAGCTTAACAGGCACAGACTCGCGGGAGCGGGTGCGCTGTGTATGGTGGACAAGAGTGGCAGTTGCAAAAGCAAAAAAAAAAAAGCAAGCAATAATGGCCGGGCTCTTGCTTCCGAAGAGTCTTCGTCATCGCAAGCCTCTCCTTTCCTTCCTTCCCTTTCTCCACCTAACCCCGAACCCCACACTCACCACACACACAACACAGCCACACAGGGCACACCACACTACAACCATGGTGGGTCGTCCCCGCCGCAAGAGCAGCACCAGTTCGGCGGGGGCTACCGCCCTCGCCAGCCAAGCTTCAAACACTCGTCGGCGACATTCCTCTCCGCCCCGTCACCTCTCCACTTCGACCAAGCAGACCGCAGGCTCCACGCCCGCCGCCAGCAATGCCTCTCAGCAGCAGACGGCCTCGCAGACGCAGACGCAGACCCAGACGCAGACGCAGACCCAGACGCAGGGAGGAGGCTCCAAGCGGCCACGGCGGGAAAGCATCGAACCGGTACGTTCTAAAGAGAGCAGGACCTCCCTCCCTTCCTCCTCCCCTCCTCCCTCTCCGCTCACCCTCTCCTCCCCTCCCTCCACCTCCTCATCCCTCCTGACACAGAGCCGGAAGAGCGGGCGTGGGCAGAAGATGCGCAAGTCCGAGAGCTACCAGCAGTTGGAGAAGATGATGTTTCCGGATACGTTGATCGAGGCGGCTCTCCGCGCGTGCCCTGACAATGTGGCGGGTGCGATTGAGTACATCTTTGCCATGCAGCAGACGAATGATGGGGAAGGGGGAGGAGAAGAGGGAGGGAAGGAGGGCGGGGAGGAGAGCGAGGTGGAAGGTAGTAGTGAGAAGAAGCGGGAGGGAAAGGGGGAGGAGGGGAAGAAGGAGGAGGAGGTAGGGGCTACTACCATGGAAACGGCGGAGGTGGAGGGAGGGGGGAAAGAGAAAGAGAAAAAGGGTAAGGACAGTAGCAGCAGGAGGACCAGCAACAGCAAGAAGCAGGCAGCAGCAACGAGCAGGAGGGCATCGTCGAGAGGGGGCAAGAAGAAGGAGGAGGTTGAGGAGGAGGAAGAGGAGGTGGAGCAGCAGGCACCACCTTCCATGCCCGTATCACCGGCTGGTTTGAAGGAGGGAGGGATGGAGGAAGGAGAGGAGGGATGGAAGGAGGAGCCTGTGAAGAAGACGCCGAGGCGAGGAGCGCGGAACGAGAAGCAGCAGCAAGCGCAAGCAC
>AFGL01008116.1:0-11332 GCA_001614225.1 Nannochloropsis limnetica | reverse complement strand
GCAGCAGCAGCAGCAGCAGCAGCCGCAGGATCCTCCACACGAGGGAAGACTCCTTCAGGAGTAGGGAGGGGGTGGCCTGGCGTCAAAGCAGCAGAAGCACCAATATGGGCAAAGGTTCGTTGGTCGGCAGGGACGGCGAGCAGGTCCAGCAGCTTGGAAGCGGAGGAAGGGATGATGGGTTGATACATCAAAGCCACCGATCGCAGCGCCTCAATGGTAACATACAATACCGTAGCCATTCGGTCCGTATCCGTCTTTTTGAGGGCCCACGGTGCTTGTTCATCAAAGTAACGATTTCCCTCATTCACCACCTGATTGAGCGCTTCCGCATATTTATGCAACGCCTGCTGCTCCCCCACCAGTGGCCTAGCCGTGGCCAGCAGCCCCCTCGCCGACTTCAACAGCGCTACATCCGCGTCCGTCAAGGCACTAGCAGGATTCGGCACACACCCCTCGCAGTTCTTGCTCACGAACGCCAAAGACCGTTGAAACAAATTCCCCAGCTCATTAGCCAACTGATTGTTCACACGTCGCACAAACGCGTCATTGCTAAAATCCCCATCATTCCCAAATGGCACTTCACTCGTCAAAAAGTACCTCGTTGAATCCAACCCAAACGTCTCCACCAACCCCACCGGATCAATCACATTCCCCACACTCTTACTAATCTTCTGCTTATCCTTAGTCCACCACCCATGCGCAAACACCCTCTTCGGCGGCGCCAACCCCGCAGCCAACAAAAACGCCGGCCAATAAACAGTATGAAACCTCAAGATATCCTTCCCCACCACATGCAGATCCGCCGGCCAAAACTCCTCATACTTCCCCCCTGCCTCCGGGTAGCCAAGCGCAGAAATATAGTTCGTCAACGCATCCATCCACACATACATCACATGATCATCATCCCCTGGCACAGGCACACCCCACTTGAACGTCGTCCTCGAGATCGACAAATCCTTCAATCCCCCCTTCACAAAGCTAATCACCTCATTCCTCCGACCCTCCGGCGCGATAAACTCAGGGTGCTCCTCATAGAACTTCAACAACGGCTCCTGCCACGCGGACAACTTGAAAAAATAACTCGGTTCCTTCACCACCCACACGACCTCAGCCCCCGTTGGGGCCTTGCCATCCACCAGCTCACTCTCTGTATAGTAAGCTTCATCCCGCACAGAATACCACCCTTCATACGCCCCTAAATAAATATGCCCCGCAGCTTCCAATTGCTTCCACAACGCCTGCACCGCTGCCTTGTGATCAGGCTGCGTAGTGCGGATAAACATATCATTCGTAAACTCCATCGTCTTGGCCAGAGCCCGAAAATTCTGCGACACCTCGTCCACAAAATCCTGGGGGGTCTTTCCCGTCTTCGCTGCGCTCTGCTCTACTTTCTGGCCGTGCTCATCCGTACCGGTCAGGAAGAAGACGTCCCGCCCGTCCAAGCGCATGAAACGTGCAATGACATCGCAGGCCAAGGTGGTGTATGCATGCCCAATGTGAGGCTTGTCGTTCACGTAATAAATGGGCGTAGTAATATAATAACCCTTCTTCTTCTCGTCAGCACCAGTGGCGGCAGCGCGGACGGGTGTGGAGGAGGACCAAGCCCGGCGGGAGATGGAGGAGGAGGGGTGCGGGCGCAGACGAGGGGCAGGGGCGGCGGCGTGAGGGAGGACAAAGCCAGCGGCTTTTCTTCGCCAGGCTGCCGTAGGTTTTACTGTGGGGTTTGGGGAAATTATTGAGATTGGCGGACTGAGTATGTGCGTAGTGAAAAGGGAGGGGATAGGGGCATGCGGAAAGCGACTCAGGCATAGAGAAAGAGAGGGGGAGAGAGAGCGGGCCTATCAAGACAAGGCACAAAAGGGATGGGTTACCCGACAAGGGCAGGCACAACAAAAAGCTGCGTACATAAATGGAGGAGCGAGACGCATTGCATGCCAACGCGTCCTCCAATCTCACATCAAGTGCACACGTATGTACCTAGACTCAAGGCGGCCAGCATGACGACGACCACCACGACGGAGCGGAAGGACGAGCAGCAAAAGGTGGGAAGGCCTAGCTGTTGTCTTCTTCTGGCGTGCATGTGTGCCGCGCGTTGGTCGTGACGGTGGGTAGGAGTGGGAAGGCGCCTTGACTTGCTTGCCTGTGCGCCTGTGCTGATTCAGGTGGGGATGATGGCGTGAGTGAGATATCTTGGTTTTCGAGGCGTGGGCAAAAGGGAGAAACCAGGCTTGACCGCGCAATCGTGGCCTTTACTATCTTCTGCTTGTCTTCAAGTGCGTGGGCAGCATGCTAGAATGTCGTAGCTATGCTGAACAGGGGTCAAAAAGGGAGGTGGCGAGTGGCAATGAGCCACTTATAAGGTCCGTTTCCCAAATGGTGGGGAGGTTAAGTTCTGCCTTCAGGATCGCCATTGTGAAGCCCACGGCTGTGCAAAGGCACGACAGCTCAATGGAAAATGTAGTTATCAATCATTGCCAGCATGTGCCGCCAGCGCAGTTGCAGAAAGTACTCTCTAAATTGCAGGCAAAATGCGCAAAGAGCAGCCAAAATGCCGTGTACACACGAGACGCCCCGCGGCTTGTAAAGCAAAGAGCAAATCGCAAAAGTCCCTCAAATATATCCATGCACTATTTTTATTTCATTCTATGTACTTTTTGGTGGATTTACTCTTGTGTCCCTTTTCAATCCCACTCCCGTGTTGTTCATTATGCATTCTCAAACCCCTCAACCGTGCGCCCCGCCCTTCTGCCACCCCCCACTATACCCGCGCACAGTACTAGTCAAGCTCACTCAATCCACATTTCATCAAAACCTAACATATGCACCTCTCACTTCCTTGATTTAACTCTAAGCCCCCCGCTCAAACCGCTGCACAAACGTCAAAAACCTCAACTGGTCCCCCTCAATCCGCACATCCCCATTCACAATAGCCTTCCCCGGACTCTTCAACTGCAACATGATCCGCCTAAAAGTATTCTCATCGGCAATAAACGTGCCAATCGGCTCCGGAGTCCCAAACAAAGGCTCACCCTTTGCGACCTCCGCCACGCCCTTCCGCACGGTCACTATATACTTGGCCCCCCCGACCAGAAAAATAGCCGACTCATGCACATCGATCGACAACTCCGGCCGCAACCGCGTTTGCAACACTTCAAACATCAAGGAAATCGGAATGGAGTCAATAAATGCATCAGACAACACAGGCTTCGTCTCTGCCCGGGGGCCACTCCCCTCCCTCTCCAACGCCGCCTGCAGCAAATATGCCCTCCCATTCGTATTGAATATCGTCTGACCCAACGCACGCAAGCTGGCCGCTTCAAGCGCCTTCAGAATCTTGCGCGAGACGGATTTATCTTTCTTCTGGACGGCACGGAGCATTTTGAGGAGGTGCAGCGCCCATCGGTGGTCGTTCATGGCTTGGGCGTCCTCGACTGCTTTTAGGACTTTCGAAGCCCCGCCCATGAGGAGGACGGTTTTTTGCGATTCTTCTTCGTGGCCGAGGGGGTAGAGTTCCTGTAAATTTGAGGAAAGAGAAGTGAGGGAGGGAAGGCAAATGTGAGTACCAAGGAGAGTCATAATAATCTCCTTGTGATAAAATAGCAAGGCATATAAACATACTACAATCCCTACCCCTCCCTGCCCTCTCTTTATCTTTCTTACCTCCGCCTGTCCATCAAACCACCCAAGCTCCCCCGAATAAATCGCGCGCACTGACCAATCAATCTGGCCATACAACTCATCCAACGCGTCGTTATCCCTCAAATGCAAGGGCAACCCCACCGAGGACGCCAGCTCATCCATGCTCTTCCCCTCGTTCGCCCCTCGAATCGTCTCCACATACACCCACTGGATCCCATCCCTATAATCAGTCAATTGCTTAGACACAGCTTCAAGCCCAAAAACAGGCTCAGTGTGCGAAGGCACCAAGTATTCAGGCTCGAGTTTCCGCATCGTGTCCAAAGATTGAATCCAGGCGCGGACCGGCCGAGGGGTAGTCCCGCGGATGGTGTAGAGGTTGGGGAAGGCTCTGTGTGATGGTGGGTTGGTAGGGAGGGAGGGAGGAAAGGATAAGACAGGCCACAGAGACACAGAAGCATACAGTTTTCCAAAAAGGAAACGGGAAAACATAGTTGAGATACCTCAAAAGCAACCCCATTCGACCCCAAAAATAAAAACGCACCTGTAGTAGTTGTCGCCAGGCAAAAGCACCTTTTGCTTGGGCAACCAGACAATCAGCATATCATGCGTCTCGCCATGTGCCTCGATCAATTCAAAATCCTCTTCGCCCACCGAGAACGACGCACGTCCCTGGAAGGTATCCGTCGGGAGCAAGAACCCCGCTTGGCCTTTGAGAGCATCTAAATCCACGCGGGCCCCGAGGGCGGAGCAAGGCAGGTCGTTCTGTGAGACTTGATAGCCGTATTGACGGGAGCCGCGCAGGCTCTCGACCTGGTTTCGATTGGACAGGAGATAAAATGAGTGTATGTGTGTGTGTGTGTGTGTGTGTGTGTGTGATGTGTGTGTGTGTGTGTGTGTGTGTGTGTCTTTGTGAGTGTGTGTGTGTGTTGTTCTTTGTGAGTGTGTGTGTGTGTGCGAGCGTGTGTGTGTGTGTGTGTGTGTGTGAGAGTTGGACGAAGGGAGGAAGCATAGTCTGTGTCTTTAGCATAAGTCGTCGGCCTTTTTTCTTATCGATCCACATTCTCCGCCGAGCTCCACCATCCCTAGCACTACAAAAATCCTTACCTTGCGAAACACCCCGTACTGCTTAAAGAAATGCGCCGTCACCGCATCCGTCGCCCAGATCCGTGTGGCATTCGCCGCCCAACCCGAGGCACCGCCGACGTGATCAATGTGAGAATGCGTATAAATGATGGTATGAATAGGAGCATCCCCAGCAGCCTCAATCAGCGCCTGACGAATCACCTTGGCCTTGACAGGGCTCATGGCCACGTCCACAATCACATGCCCAGCACTTGTCTTGATCAAGATTGTGTTGGCGAGGTCAAAGCCCACCGCCACCCATACCGTATCGGTCACGCGAATGATCCGCGGCGGCCCAATGTGCTCCTTGCAATGATGCTCGAGGACCACCGGGGTGGGCATCGACCGTTGGGACTCCACAATCTGCGCCCGCGGGACCAGGGTGCGATACGAATAGACCAAGAGCCCCAAAACACCCCCAAGGGCTACTAGCCAAATCAATGCCCAGCCGCTCGCATGCCCTCCCCCCGTGTTCTTTCTGTGAGACGACTGCCGCTTTTTAAGTCTCGACGGGGCACGCGGCGGCATGCCACTCATATGGCTAGCATTGCCGTCCGTATCGTCGTCCGAACGCTTGACTGCCCCCCGGGCCATTTGTGGCTAGGTGGGTGGGTGGAGAGAGGTGCTTTGGAGACTCCTCGTGTTGGTGTGTTGGCTACTCCCGCTGCTGGCTTGCTGTGCTGCTTCCTGTGTGCGGCGTGGGGGGGAAGGTTTGGGGGTCATGAGATTGAGATAGAGGTAAATCAATGCCTGAGGTTGCCGAGGACGCAAGAGGCTGGTCGGGGACACACAAGAAACAGCGCACCTGTAAGACGAGACGAAATCAAGTAAGATGGCATCCTCCGGTCGGGGTATCTCTTGTTGGTAGGGCAAGAAGGGGCAGCTGACCTTCTCTGTCGTCAAACCTCCCCGCCGTTCCTTTTAAAATGCAAAGGACGTGCTTCCCTTTGCGTGGTTTTGTCTTCTTTTTGAGGTTTTCATTTCCCTTCTTTTTGTGGCTTTACACGTGCTCTTGTTTCTGAGCTTGGCCAAGCGCGCTTCTCCGCACCATACAGAGCTCTCTTTCTCTATTCAGCCCCGTTCCACCTAGCCACACCAGCGCGCCCACGCCCTAGCTATGGGCAAAAGGATGCGAGTGCTGCAAATTACTGTCGGCCTATCTTCTCCTTTTTGTGGCCTGGCTCCTAATGCAGTCACCACCACCTCTCCACACCGCACGCACATTCACCTACACCCACTCATTCGGTTCCGCACTTTCCCCCCACCCTCCCAGCATACAAACACAGGTAACTCCACATACAGGTACGATGCCGCCCCTTTGTTGCACGGAATGCAACTCCACCGACTTGGCGTACGACGCTCCTCCTCCCTCCACCTCCTCCTCTTTCCCACAACCCACGTCCACGCATCCCCAACAGGAGGGTGGTGACCTCGTTTGCCAGGCGTGCGGATATGTGGTGGAAGAGGAGGCGGGAAACCCCATAGAGGAGGGGGCCATTCAAGATGACAAGAACCCAGCTTCGGATCCGCTTCACGCTCAGGTAAGCCGCCTCGTTGATGCCTTGAAATTGCCCTTGTCTATAAAGCTCATGTGTTGTGGTATGGTTGGGCGGGTGGGCCCTTTGGCATTTGTGCAGAAAAACGCAAATGACCTGGAGGTAAGTGCAGCGGCCTTGGTCTTTCTCGCCACCCGCTCTTCCATACCCACACTCACGCTCGCCGACATTTGCGATTGCAACAGCACGGGTAGCAGCAGCAGGATGCGTGGCACCTCTAGCAGCAGCGGCAGCGGGCGCCTTTCCAAGCTCGAGGTCGGCCGCCGGGCTGTGCACCTTGAACGAGCAATGCTGAAGTAGTGGCACCTGAGGCATGGAGCCGAATTTTTCAGAACCTGGTTTCTACTCGTCGTGCATGCGTGTCTACGCAGGAACTTGTTGTATAATGCTGCTGCAGAGGCTGGCGGAAACACTTGGGGAGTAGGATGGGAACACTTGGGGAGTGGGAGGATTATGTTAGAAGTACAATAGTGCTGATTTTTCTCAAGCCGCTCGGGGAACACTGAGAGGGGGAGGAAGAAATATAAGCAAATTTAGGATTAGCGAGCACGCCAAATAAAACCAAAGAAACAAGAATAAAGAGAAGAGCGCGCGCAATTGTTTTTCCAACATCACATACAAGTTGGGGACATTCTTTCTTTCGTTTTCGTTTGACCGTCATCATCATGTGTATACACATACATGGAGGGGCACCGCCCGTTTATTTTGTTTTTCTGTTCGCAATTTCAATTTTCCTGCACTCATCATTACACATAGACATATACTCCTCCCCCCTCTTTTTGCATTTATTTTGTTACTCCTTATTTAAGCGGTGAAGGCAACGAGGTAATCACAGAAAGAAGCGTAATACTGAGCGCCACGTGGGCAATGATCGTCCGCCACACGAGCCGAAACGGGTTGGTCAACACCCAAGGCCGCACGTTTTTCCTTGCCGTCAACCTTCGCCTTGCCCAGCGCGCCACGTCTCGGTCATCACCCAGGTAGTACATCTCCTTCATTGCATGGAACCGCCCTCCCTCATAAATGGCCATACTCGACGCCAACATAAAAAAGCACACAAAAATCATCGCCCCCGTCAAATCGTTGCGTTGCTCCACGGATGCCACCGTCTCCACCAATAGGATGACAGCATAGATAGCCGACGCCACCAAATTCAACAGGTACGTGCCCACCTTCCACTGCTTCCCCTTATCCAGCGTCAGCAAAGCCAGCTCTCGCGACGAAAAATTGAGCTCGAGAAACGACACCATAGGGTGCCAAGGTCCATTCACCGGCGCTGATGACGAGTCAACCCCACCCGAGGCATCAATATCCACCCGCACCTTGCCCGCACCACTGCTACTGATACCGCTGTTCCTACCACTGCTGCTGCTGCTGCTGCTGCTCCCTCCCGCCCTCACGTCTTCCGACAACTCAATCTCACTTCCTGCCCCCGCTGCATTCCCTCCCTGCTCGTCCTCAGCCTCCTCCAGCGGATCCCGGGGTGGTAAGAACTCCCCTTGTTCCCGACGACGGAGCTGGGCAGACACGTCTTGCTGCACTGCCTCTGTAAGCTTGAATGCCGACAATTGATGATAGGAAACAAACAAGCACCCCGTCACAATCAACGAAATCCACAGGCGGAGCGTCTGTATAACGGCGGGAGGGGCCGCCCGTCCTGCTTCCAACCCTCCAAACGCCGTGATAATCGACAAAGGGATAGAAGACCCCGCGACGCTCACAAAGGTCATGGGCACATAAATGAGGCATTGATAAAGCGACTGTCTCCTGAAACCGGTCTTGAGCTGATCGTAATCGATCGAATTACTCAACAGCACATTACCATTCACGGTGACAATACCCGCAAACATCCCCGCCGGGACACTCGTGAGATAAAACCACTTCACCGAGCTGGCATACGACGCACAAAAAGCCATCAACCCATACACAGCCCCACACCCCACCCCAAACTTCAACGTGCGGATCTTTCCCCATCGTCCATTCAGCGTGGCCGTTGACAGGACGGCGACAAAAGCGGAGGCAACGACAAGTTGGACATAGATGCTATAGACGCGTTCGACAGCACCGTCTGTGATGTTCATGACGACTTGGAAGAAGATAGGGAGGAGGTTGACAGTCGTCCCAACGATACTCCCAAACACCGCTGCCTTGAACAGAGTCATAAACTGCTTGTTCTCAAAAGACATGTGCAACCCAGCAATAAACGGGACCTGCATCGCCGTCTCTGCCACGTGATGCCTAGTGCTACTACTGCTGCTATTGCTGCTGCTGCTGCTGCTACTGCTCGCCGCACCTACAGCCGCCACACCCGTCGTCACCGGCTCATCGCGGAGGAAGCGCACGAGCAACAGGTTCTGGAAGAGAAAGATGAATGCCAACGCCACCCCTGTCTTGGCAGGCGTACCCACAGCAGTAATCAGGACGCCGACCAAGAACCCCAACAAGTCCATGATGGCATCAATGGTATACAAAGCTGCTCGTTCATTCACGGCATGCGTCAACGACGTCCCCCACGCCGCAATCACCACCGTCATCGCCGAAATCGACACCTGCTCCAACGTGTAAAACACCCCAAACCACGCCGCTGTCCCCGTACCCTTGCCACCATACGAGGGCGCCCACTGGGGAGTGAAAAGCATGATCAACGAGAACGCCAAGAGCGGGGTAAACAACACCACGAACGGCTTCCGTCGCCCATACTTGCTGGTGGTTATATCACTCCAATACCCAAAACCCACCACCGCATACAACGTCAAGGACCCCGCCAAGAAGTCAGCCAAGCTAAGAAAGGAAGTGGACAACCCATATTTCTCCTCATAGTAATCCATGAGTGTGCCGTTCGAGACCACTAAAGCATTAAATCCAAACGAGGCACCCAGGCCATATATCATTTTCTGCATCAACGCGGGGGCCAGGGTTGCCGACATGCCTTGCTTGGGGGGAGGGCTGCGCGCCGTAGGACTTTGATTGGCTTGCTCCTCATCCCAAGACGAAGAGGGCGACATGCCTGCCGCGGTGGCACCGTTGTTGCTCGTGCTGGCATCTTGCGGCTCGGCTTTGTTGGTGTACGCGCGCACGGGCGAGTCTTGCGGGGACTGGGGCAGGAGCTTGGGGACGTGCTTGCTGCTGCTGGTGCTGCTGCTGCTGGTGTTGGCCATGCGAAGTGGGGTGGGGTGGGAGCGCGGGTGGGGTCGTGTCGTGCGGAGCCCCGGAGAAAGAGTGTGCTGTATGCCCACGGAGACTTGTGGCCGGGGGAGAGCGACGCTTGCGCTGGAGTCGGGAACAAACAAGACGAAGGCCTGTGCTTTGTGGGTGTGTGTGTATGTGGTAGTACGCTTGAGTGCGCTTGTGGAAGTGCAGGAGGCCCATTCTCTCGACTAGAATCAACGACGTCAGTTGTCTTAGCTAGAGCCCTCGCTGCCCCAGGGCGCACGACAAGCTCGTCGCGGACGCCAAGGCGGTGGCTGTGTGTATGGTGTGTGATGGTGGGTTGAGGTGGCTGGCCTGTGTAAATGTAGTCCCGGTGGGCATTCGCAACGGGCGCCGTTGCTTTCCTCCTCCGTCATCCAAGGCATGCTATGATGACCCTTGCTCCTTCTCCTTGCTTCACGTCCAGCACACACCACCTTTACGTACAAACAGGCGTGGTCCAGTTCGCAAGCCGCATGGGATTGCTGTCGTTGTCGTCTTTGCCTTCTGCCCAAACTCTTCCTGCCGCCCGTTCTCCCAGAGTTCGAGTCATCTCGACAATCACAGCCTCAGCAGCCTCCCGCCCTCGCCCCCGCAGTGCGGCCTTGGGTGTCCTCTATACCGCCTGCATTTTTACCCTCAACGCCTACAGCACCAGCGCTGCGGCCACTTCTCCTCCCGGGTCGTCGTCCTCGTCGTCGTCGGGCTTCGCTTGCCTGAGTGGCAGAAGCTTCTCCTCCTCCCCCTCCGCCGCTTGTCCTCCAACCCGACGACACCTCATGACGCGCGGCGGCGGCAGCAGCAGCAGCAGCAGTAGCAGCAACGGCAATGGCGAAAGCAGTAGCACCACCACCAAAGGCATGACCACCAGCGTGAGCTGCAGCAGTTTGGATCAACCAGTGGAGGGAGCGGCATTGCGTCGACCTCTCATTATTTCCGGCCCGTCAGGCGTGGGCAAGGGGACGCTTATCCGCCGTTTGTTGGGGGAATACCCACAACGCTTTGGATTTTCTTGCAGTCATACTACGCGGGGGCCTCGTCCAGGGGAGCAGGAGGGGATTGATTATTTCTTTACGACCCGGGAGAAGCTACAGGCGGAGATCGACGCGGGCAAGTTTTTGGAGCATGCAATGGTGCATAATAATTTGTATGGGACCAGCTTTGATGCTGTGAGGGAGGTGCAGGATGAAGGGAAGATTTGTGTGTTGGACATTGATATGCAGGGGGTTATGTCGGTGAAAAAGGCGGCGGGGAGGGGGTTAGTCCATGATTTGAGGCCGTTGTTTGTGTTCATTGCGCCGCCGTCGTTGGAGGTGTTGGAGAAGAGGTTGCGGGGGAGGGAGACGGAGAAGGAGGAGGATGTGGTAAGGAGGCTGGGGAATGCAAGGAGGGAGGTGGAGTATGGGTGGGTGGAGGGGAATTTTGATAAGATTGTGGTGAATGGGGAGTTGGATGAGGCGTATAGGGACTTGGTAGGGTATATTGAGAGGATGTATTATAGTCGGCAGCAGCAGGTACAGGAGGAGAAGAAGGAGGAGATGGAGGATAGTGACGAGGAGGAGGGTATTATTTAGCTAGCTAACTTTCTAGAGAGGAAAAGGAGGAGGGGGGAGGGACGGAGGAGGAGGAGGAGGGAGCGCTGGAGGAGGAGGAGGAGGAGGAGGAGAAGGAGAAGAGGGACGGAGGAGGAGGAGGAGGGAGCGCTGGAGGAGGGGAGGAGGAGGAGGAGGAGGAGGGGGAGGGGTGTCTGAGTTGCCCGCTTTCCCGGGTTGGGAAAGGTCCGAGGGGATTCAAGGAGAGAGGGGAGGAAGGAAGGGAGAAGGAAG
>AFGL01008037.1:0-10624 GCA_001614225.1 Nannochloropsis limnetica | reverse complement strand
CCTCCCTTCCTCCCTCCCTCCCTCACCTGTGGGCAATACCCAATGTTCTTCCTCAGCTTGTTCTGCTCCGTCGTGATGCTATGCCCCGCCACATAGGCCGCCCCTGAGGTAGGGGGAAACTCGCCCGACAACATGGATAAAGTCGTCGTCTTGCCCGCGCCATTGATCCCCAGAAAACCGAACGTCTCCCCCTCAGGAATCCCAAAGCTCAACCCCCGCACCGCTACCTTAGGCCCCTGGGGCGTTTGATAGACTTTACGGAGCTTCTCCAATCGGACTACGTCTTTAGCACGCTTGCTTGCCCCGCTTAGCACCCGGTCAGCCTCGGCCTTGACGTCCTCGTCTTCATCCTCGTCCTCCTCCTCAGCGCCGCCATTGCCGCTGCCATTACCACCACCACCATTCCCCTTACCCTTCTTACCCACCCCTGCTGCCTCCTCCTCATCCTTTCCTTTACGCTTGTGTTTCTTGCCCTTGCTTTTATGCCCACCCCGCTTCTGCTTCCGCCAGAACCCCCACCAGGAAGGTCGCCAGGCGGCCAACGCAGCAATCCAGGGCTGGGCCCGCGCGTGTTCAATCAAGAGAGTAATCAAGAAATAAATCAACGCCTCCACGAGCAAAAAGACGACATCGGCGAGAGTCACATCCCAATGTAAGGGGGTAAGTGGCTCCGTGATCGAGATACCCGCAGCCGTGATCTTGGGGCAGACATCATCCACACACAGGGCCAATTGAAGCAAGCCGTCCCCAAAACAAAAGGCAGGAAAAAGACGGAAAACATACCTCAACTTCAGGTTGATCGCCCGGGTACTATCTATAAGAGAGAGCACAAACGAGACAATCGACAACACCAAGCCCGTCAAGAAATTCAAGAATAAAATCACCGTCTGCGCCGCACTATGACTCGAAAAACAAAACGTCCACACATAAGTGAAAGCAGTCGCAGCAGGCGCAAAAGCCACAAACAGAAGCACAAACGCCCCCGCGGCCTGCCCTGTCGTATAAGAACTAATCTGAAACGCATACATCAACGCAAGGGTAATCCCCAAAGGCGGCAGCCACGAAAAAACATCCCACGCAAGATTCGCTAGCCAGTACGCGAGGAGAGAAACCCCACTAATGATCTGCTGGTGCTTCGCCTTGCTCTCCGTCTCCTTCACAATGAAAATCGCGATACTCGCGCTAATAAACGACAAGCCAATCAACACAAACGTGCTCGCTGTATTGGCCTCAATCAAAAACGAAGCCCGCTCCTCCTCATGCGTCAGAGGCAAAGGATGATTCCGCGTAGTGATCGAAGGCTGCAAACCCTCCTCCCCCACCAACGTCCTCAAAATCGCATTCGACGCCAAATTCATATACACCCCCGCCCCATGCAAAGCCGAAGCGTTCAACAACAAATTATACGTAAAATGCGTCGCGTCCGTCGAGTCCGCAAAGGTCAGCGCACCATACCTCGAAGCTGCCCCCGTCTTGCCTTCTATAGCCGTGCTGGCCAAATAACTACTCATCTTAAGCACCTCCGTCGCACCCACCGCACAAGAATTGAATGGATCCTCCTCCCCTCCTCCTCCTCCTGCTGTTACCGCCGCGGCCGCTGCAGCAACATCAATAAAAGAAGCCGACAGGCCCCGACTCACGTCCAGCTCAGCCATGACGGCCCGGGCGGCGGGAGAGGTGGCAAGGACGGGGAAAGGGTTGCGGGCCTCGGGCGCCAGGTTGGGATTGAGCATGAGTGGGGACAAGATGAGGTTATCTTGAATGAGAGGGTTCCCTAGCAGCTTGATGAGGCTCAGTCCGAAGAGGATGAGGAGGGCGGGGAGGACGAGTTGGCAGCATTGGGATTTCCGGTCGCGTGAGGCGTAGATGTAGCGTTTGACCAACAGGGCTTTCATGTGCCGACTGAACGAAGCATCCTCCCGCTCGGGGCGAACTATAAGGGCCGTGTCCCCGCCACTGCTGCGCTTGCTCTTCGTCTTCTCCACCTCTGCCACTGCTGCTGCTGCTGCTGCTGCCAGGGGCAGGGGCGTCCGTGGAGACCCATGAGCATTCACTCGATCATCACCAATCCGCAAAAATACTTCCAACAACGTCGTCACACTAATCCCATACGTCGAAATCCTCAGCTCCCCCCGCGCCTTCCGGGCATCCAGCTCTCGAAACAATCCAGCAAAAGCCGGGCTCGCCGCAAACGGCAACCGAAAAGCCAGCTCAGCACCCGCCTCGCTCGTCACCTCCGCCGCCGGAACAGCAGCGCGGACAACGGCCTCAATCGGCCCTGAAGGCGTGCTTTGCTCCTCCTTCACCACCACCAGCGTATACCCCACCCCATACCTCGACTTCAAGAACAACCCCGAGCCCATCGCTTTGAGGCGACCGTCAGCCATGACGGCTATCCGATCTCCCAACATGTCGGCTTCATCCATGAAATGCGTCGAGAGCAACATCACCCTCCCCCGCTTATTCCGCTCCAGCACCCCCCAAATCTGCCGTCGGGAGTAGGTGTCCACGCCTGCGGGAGGGTAGGAGATAGAGAGAAGGGACGGACGGTGAGAACGTGTGCAAAGCTGGGAGGGAAGGAGGGGAGGGAGGGGAGGAAATTACCTGATGTGGGCTCATCCAGCAAAACCACGCTCGAATCCCCAATCAACGCCATCCCCAAACTCAGCTTCCGCTTCATCCCTCCCGACAACTGACTAGACTCCACCAGCGCCTTATCCTGCAACCCGACCTCGCCAATCATTCTGGTCACTTCCTCCTTGAGTGCCCTCCCGGGTTTCACCCCCTTCAACACCCCAAACAATTCCAAGTGCTCCGTCACCGTCAGCTCCGGCCAGAGCGTATCATGCTGCGGACACAAGCCCATATGCTGCCTAATCCCACTCATATCCCTCGTCATGGACAGGCCACGCACCCGGGCATCCCCCGAGGTAGGAGGCAAAAGCCCAGTAAGCATACTAATCGTCGTTGATTTCCCTGCGCCATTATGACCCAACAACACAGTGATCTGCCCTTCATACATCTCCATATTCAACCTATCGACCGCTACTCGATTCCCAGAAGTCGTTTCGAAGACCTTGCGCAGATTGCGTATGCTCAAACTACGTCCCTCCGCCGCCTGTCGTCGCAGCTCTGGGTCGACCGGCTCGATCAAGGGTGCGTCTTCCTCGTCCCCTTCTACTAAAGCTGCTGCTGCTTCTTCTTCCCTATCCTCATCGTCCTCCACCAGGGTCAAAAGCGGCTGACTTCCCTCCCCAGCATCCATACTCCCTCCCTCCCTCCCTCGCCCCCCTCCTCGAAAACGACGCCAGCCCCGCTTCAGCTTTCGCCACAACCCTTGCCAATAAGAAGGCAACAACGGGAAATAAAACGGCAAATGCGTCCCAAATTCAGAGGGAAGAACCGCTTCCAGATACGCTGCCAACAGGCCATACAACACAGCATCGAGCAGAAGCATGCCCACTGCATTATTGAACGAAAAATTCGTCTCGCCCGGCTTCACATTGATGTTATCCCATTGCAACCCCATCAACCCTCCTTCAAACGCTGCCAGGACATCGGCACCGAGCCCAAGGCAGGTAGGCGCGAGGAGACAAGCAGCAGCTTTGGTCCTCGTGCCGGCCGTCCCGGGGCCTGTGAGGGCATAGTAGGGGAAGAAGGTCGCGAAGAAGAGGACAGTGCCTGCAGTTGCGGCAGTTTTGGCCTTGCTGAAAAAAGTGGAGACGAGAAAGACGAACATGACGAGGGCGAGGGAAAAGATGAAGAGGAAGAGGAAGATGAGGAAGGGGTTGGAGTAGCTGAAGACGGTGCGGGCTCCAAGGAGGGTCATGAGTAGGACGGTCAAAGTTGATTGGACCACCATTGTGATCACCCATGAAAGATTCGCCGCCCAGGCAGACAACCCCATGATTTTCATCGTCTCCTTTATCTTTGTCTCCTTCTCCAAGACCAACGCTCGGAGGTACCTCGAAACCGGGTACAAAAACGCCAGGACGAAAAACAAGGCAAGCGACGCAGCAATGACCGTCAGAAAATCATCCGAATGGAAAGCCGGTTCCGGGAACAACCCTAGGGATATTGTCGTCTCCACCGGTCCCTGCCTCGAGACACTGTTCAAAATAAAATCATCCACACTCTTCTGCAGCGTCGCGAAAGCTGAGTAGGTATATCCAAACATGAAATCGGCCTTGGCTGGTTTCTGGAAGGGGTTTACGAGGAAATTCGTCGTGGGGACAGTGTATTGAAAGCCGCAATCAGCATACAAACACCCGACACTCTCCTGAACCATCTCGTAATTCTGCGTGAAATTTACGCGGATGGAATAGTCCCACTTGGGGCCTTGCAGCAAGTCGACCTCGTTCACCACGATGGCTGCGGCTATTTTGACCCCTTTTTCGTAGCCTTCTGCGGTGACGTTTGCTTCGAGCGCGGCTTGGGAAGGGAAGAAGACGACGGCCTGGTCATGCTCGCCTATCCAGGTGAGGGTGCTTAGGAGGCCAGTGTAGAGGGATTGAGCGGCGGCGACGAGGGAGGGGGAGGAGGCGGAGGCGGGGCAGATGACGAGGATGGCGTTCGCCTTGAGGTACGACTCCGTAACTTGGTTGAAGGTCGGGGAGGGGTTATTGGCCAGACCGGAGATGTTTCGTAGGGCGAGCACGTCGTTTATTTGGGAGTAGATTTGACTGTCGTCGCTGATGGTGACGCCGTAGAAGGGGTAGCCTTTCCCTGAGGGGGTATAGCCGTATTCGAGGTAGAGGGCGGGCAGGCGGGGGTCGAGTTCGGAGAGTTCCCCGCGGTAGTAGTTGGGTTCAGTACAGGTGTCGGGAGGCTTGAGGCATTGAAGGAGGGGAATGTCGGTGAGGTTGGTCAGGGAGAGGGAGGGGGTGTAGAAGTCGAAACCCTTGGTTTGCCCGCAGGCGTAGGCGACGGTGGGGGCGTCGCGTTTGGTGCAGATGGTTTTGATCCAGACCAAGAGGCCGATGAAGAAGACGGGGATGGCCACCTGTTGTTTGTTGGAGGGAGAGAGAGGTTACGGAGTGAGGGTTGTGCTTCTTAATGTGCCAATGGCATCATTGCCGTCGGCAGAAAAAGAGCAAGCTTCGAAAAGGGCAAAAAGGACTCTGGTCATTGATACACCAGTAGATGTTTATGACTAGGCCAAAGCCGTCCTCATCTCTCTCAAGGATAGAATGCTCAACCAGGGACAGGCATAGCCAGAAACATAAAGGTGCCTTATGCGTGTGGCGCATGGTGAGGACGCTCACCCCCCCGCTCCTCGCAGCCCGTCGGTCTAAGGCACACACAAGGACAAGAAGCAACAGAAGCAACACACACAACAAGGGGGCAGATCTTCTGAAAGGAAGAGAAAACATTGCTGATATAAAGGTGTGCAATCCAGGAAGATGTGGACGGTCCAGGCGCACGACGTGGGCTGGAGCATACGCCGACGGCCACTTCGGGGCCAGACGAGAGTTGCGTCGAGCCCCCCACACAGACACCCACATACCCTCCCTGCCATACCCATCCATAGCTACCCGCCTACCTCAAAAAAGGTGGAGACCCAATGCCGTCGTTTGAGCAGGACGTTCTTCCAGAGGATTGCCCGGACTTGCGTGGACATGCGGACCATGGTGTGATGAAGCGGAGGCCCGGGGGCCCTTTGCTTGCCTTGTCTTGGCCCCTGGGAAGCCGCGCCAAGCTCGATGGAGATAGATGCGCCCGGCAAAGACCCTGTTCTCTGTACATGAATCGTGGTGCATAGATTAGCTTGAGTCAGTGCACCCCGCGACTGGGCCATGCCCGCTTTGAAATTCTCGCCGTCGTCATCAACGGCAAACGGCAAGCAGCCAAATCAGTGGTCGTGCACGTAGATTTTCACCACTCTCTCAGACTCACAGACCATCTCACGCCACCATACAGGCTCGAACGAAAAGATGCCTGGTCGCCGGCACGCAATCGTCGCCGCAGGCGTCTTGCTGTGCGCCCTCTCCCTCTCCACCGACGCCTCCGCCCTGCCGCAACAGTCCTCCCTTTCGTCCTTCATCAAGCCCCTTTCGCGTCTGCCCACCACCACCACCACGAGGCCATCCACATCAAGAAGTCGCACACTCCTCGTCGCCTCCGCCGTGGCCACCACCCCCTACGAAAATCTGGCAACCAAGCTCGAGAATAGCCTCCTCCAAGACCCCCCAAACTTCGTCCGCTTCACCTTGACCAACAATCCCGCCCCGCCCAAGGACGCCACCAGCCCCGTCATTGAAAAGCTGCAAGCCCGGCTCGTGGCCAGCGGGAGCGATGATTCACAGCCCCCGAAATTTCAAATTGTCTACACGCACCCCACTTCTACGACCACCAAGAATTACGCGTTGAGCGACGCGCCAGCTATCCTCCGAGGGCATTTGGCCTCCACTGGGCCGCTCAAGGCAGCGCGGCTTTTTACCACCGCCGAGGACTGGGTATTGGAGGTGGGGAAGAGTGCGGATAAAGCACGCTTGTACAAGAACAAGGCGACCTTTACGGAAGTCGAAGTAGGCACACATGACAGGCAGAAGAAGCGACGTTTGACTTTGGTGCCCCTCGAGGAGGAAGGGAAGGAGGAAGGGGATGGAGACGAAGAGGAAATGGGCGAGGTCGGACGTGCGCTCCTCTCCAAGACCAAGAATAGCTTTTTGCATGAGTACGAGATTCTTGGGGCGGGAGGGCGACCCAAGGCAGGGATGAAAGACAAGTTCCGCCAGATAGAGAAGTTTGTGGAGATCCTCGCCTCCACGCTCAAGGAGGAGAATGACAACGACGACGACAGCGGGACTGCTGCGGCAGGCGTGCAAGAAAAGACACTGACCTTGTTGGATGCCGGGTGTGGGAAGGGCTACCTTACATTTGCTGCGTTCGAGTATTTGACTTCGCAAGGCTACAAGGTAGAAGCAAGGGGGGTGGATGTGAGGCAAGACGTGGTCGACAAGGCCAATGCCGTGGCGGACCGACTCGGGTACAGCGCTGGGGGAGGGCTGACTTTTTCGAGGGGAACCATCGCGGAGGTCACGGCCAAGGCGACGGCGGGGGAGGAAAAGTATGATGTGGTGATTGCGTTGCATGCTTGTGATACGGCCACAGATGACTGTCTTTATTTGGGGGTCCAGGCGGGGGCGAGGGTCATTTTGGCGAGCCCTTGCTGTCATAAGGAAGTGCGGAGGGAGATGAAGAAGGCGAAGATGACAACGGCGGCGGCAGCGGGGCCGTTGCAGCCGGTGTTGAAGCATGGGATTTTGATGGAAAGGCAGGCGGAGATTGTCACGGACAGGTACGTGTGACTGGAGGGGAGGGAAGTGGGTGCATGCGGGGTTGATTGGTTGGTTGGATCAGGAGGGCATGAAAAAGGGCGTGTATATGATTGTCTGATGCTTGTATTACCATTGTTTGTCTAAAGTAGCCGATATGCACGTCCTCATCAACTCTTTTTCTGTTCCACACATACACAGCATCCGCGTCCTGGCCCTGCAGCTGTCGGGCTACCAAGCGCAGGTCTTCGAGTGGATCAACGACGAGGAGACGAGCAAGAACCTGATGCTCACCGCCACGAAGCGACAACGGCCTTTGGGCGCAAAGAAGCTGCGGGAGTTCCGTGGCCAGCTGCGGGAACTGATGAACATGTTTGGGTTGGGCACGCAGCATTTGCTAGGCTTGCTCGGAGTGGGGTTGGAGGAGGAGGAGAAGGAGGAGACAAAATAGAGGCCTAAATTTTGACGAAAGCGAAATGTGCCAAAAGTATTAAATAAGTAAAAACACAGTATTTGTGTGATTAAAAAGCCAGCCGAACCAAGCCACACAAAGAAGTAAATGCATCATGTTGGGAAGAATGCGACTTGTATTTTGTTGTGTTGCTTTTTGGCTTGGATGGAGGGAGAGGTGGAATGGGGAGGTCGACTTTTGGCTTGTCATGGAGTGTATGGTTCCGGAGGAGAGCTCCACGCTTGGCCCTGTACATAACAAAACAAAACGCGCCTATCGCATAAAAGCCACGTCTAAATAAGAAGCTAGCCCCCACGAGGCAGAGGCAGGCAAGGTGGCTTTTGAAGTTCGATGGGCCAAGCCGTTGATGAATGTGCATCCCCCAATTTTCTTCTTCGTCCAATCAGGCGTCCCTCGCCCTCGCTTTACAACACAAATGTACCCTTTCTTAGCTACTAGCCAACCCACACATGAACAAATACAGGTCATCTGCTGGCACCTCGCCCTTGGCCTTAGGTTACAAGGTGATCGCGAGAGCGTGCATCCAAGGCAGTAGCAAAAGAGTCCGCGTCGCAACCCCGTCAGTCTTCCCTCCTTCCTGCTTCCGTCGACATGGCCGCGGTCGCCCCAGTCACCCCGCCGGCGCCCTTGCCAGTGCTGCCACCACCCTTCCTACAAACTCTTGTCAAGAACCCCAATGTCTCGGCGGCGTGCGTGGCAG
Source organism: Nannochloropsis limnetica (assembly GCA_001614225.1). NCBI lineage: Eukaryota > Eustigmatophyceae > Eustigmatales > Monodopsidaceae > Nannochloropsis > Nannochloropsis limnetica. The sequence goes on along the minus strand of AFGL01008037.1, from coordinate 2,175 downwards.
GTAAGCACCAAGCAAGAAAGGGAGTCCCTACCATCATCGACAACAGCCTGGCCTCGTTCATATTCCCGCCCTCCCCCAATACTGGAACGCTTTTGGCATTATTAAGATAACACACCTACCATCACATAAACATGTCCTATTTCTATCTCCCCATGACTCGAAGACGAATCGCAGGTCTCCTGCGGCCATACTCCCACCTTGCCACACCACATCTCCCCAAACCCTTCTCACCACAACCCGTCCAAACCCACACAAACACACAACCAGGCGCAAACCTCGTCCTCCAAAACACCCTCCTAGCCCGGCAAGCCGAGTTCTTCTCCGGCCGGGTCTCGGAAGGCCTCAATCTCCTCCTTCCCCCCGTCCTCAAGGACATCGCCTTTGCCACCGACAAACGCGTGGGGATGGGTGAATTCCTCCATCAACCCCCCCTCTGGTCCCTGGGCGTGCCTGACTCCTGTGGCTACATCGGACTAAATTATTGCCAAATTGATACTGTCCCAGTGTTTGCGAAATGGGGAGTGTGCGTCCCCTCGTCGTGCACAGCCCAAGACATCAAGACCGCCATCTTTCCTCCTATTACTCAGCAATTGGCTGATAGGGTTAAGGCGAGCTGTGGACCCATGACGGCAGACAAGGCTCTCTTTTTTACGGTCGAGCCTATCAGTGCCGCGGCGTGGTCTGCGCTCATGCTGGTGCTGCTGCTGGTGCTGCTGGCGCTGGGTGCGACAGTGTTGGATGTCTATGGGCAGGAATGGAACTCTCGGATTTTCAAGAAAGACGGTGCTTTTCGAAGGGTGCTGCGGTGTTTTTCGTTAGTCGGGAATTATGAAAGCCTGACGGCCCCGCCGCGTGGGGGGCCGTTTGCGTCTTTTGAGGCGATCAGGACGCTGGCCATTTGTATGATCCTAATGGGGCACACCATGTGAGTATTCCGGTTTGGCCACACTCCTTCCCTCCTTTTCTCCCATTGTTTTTATGTTCTCTCACACACACACACACACTTGCCCATCTCAATGCACAGGTTCTTCAACCTGACCGTCGTCGGCGTGACCAACCCCCGAGAGGCCCTCGGCTTCCACGGCCGGGGCTTCCTCGCCACCATGCCCGGTCTCATCGCCGATGGCTGCATGTTAGGAGTAGATACCTTCCTAGCCCTCGCTGGATTTCTGGCGGTTTACCTCTTCTTGAAAGAGTTGAGCAAGCGCCTGACACCACCACCTAGTAGCAGCAGGAAAGAATCAGATGCAGGAGCCGTTGCTGCTGCTACACGCACCAGCAACAGCAGCACCAGCGCTGGAAACAGCTGGAAGGTCCTGCAGATGGCTTTGGTCTCTTACGTCCGTCGTTACTTGCGTCTCACCCCCGCCTATGCGGTGATTCTTCTCATCTTCACGACATTGGCTCCGTTGATGAGCAGTGCCCCTCCCTCTCCCACGGGTCTCCTGGTGGACGCCCAACAATGCAGTCAAAAATGGTGGGAGAACTTACTATATATCAACAATATTCTCTCCAACCCTTACACCATGTGCTACCAAGCCTCCTGGTTCCTCGCAGTGGTGCAACAGCTTTTTCTGCTCGTGCCGTGGTTGAGCGCCCTTGCCTTTTGGAGACCCAAGTGGGGACTCGCGGTGGGGGGAGGGTTGTGCTTGGCTAGTTATGTGTATACGTTTCAGCGGGCAGAGAAGGAGGGATGGCGGATCAATAGTCTTGACCGGCCGGGGTTTCCGAAGTTTTTTGCGGACTTCTATGCGGGTACTTTCACGCGGATGCCGACTTTTGTGATAGGGGGGATGGCGGCGGTGGTGTGGTTTCATTGGGGGGAACGGATGGGGAGGTACTGGGCGAGGGAGGGGAGGAGGGTGAGGGTGCAGGTGTGGGGGGTGATGGGGGTGGCGATGGTGTTGTTTGCGTTGACGATGTTCGGGCCGTATAGAGAGTTGGCATGGGCGCCGGGGAGCTGGAGTCAGAGGACGAGCAGCGTGTACATTACCTTGTCGTTTTCGGGGTGGGTGATGGGGTTGGTCTTGATGTGTGGGGTGCTGGCCTTGGGGAGGGGAGGATGGATTAAGAAGTTTTTGGAGATGCCGTTTTGGGCGGTGCCGAGTAGATTGACGTATAGCACGTATTTGGTGCATCCGATGGTAGGTGGAGAGGGAGGGAGGGCGGGAGGGA
>AFGL01007782.1:0-16676 GCA_001614225.1 Nannochloropsis limnetica | reverse complement strand
AGAGAGAGAGAGAGAGAGAGAGAGACAGAGCAAACAATCCAAATTAAGACACACCAAGTGTAGTCGAATGACATCACACAACACGGACATACGATTAAGTCAACCCAGGCCCCCGCTACTCCCTCCCTCCCTCCCTCCCTCCACCGTGCGCACGTACCTCCGACAGCCATCTCAATCCCCATCTTATCCATCAAATACGCGTCCATCAACAACCGATCCCGAAAGATGCCCATGCCCAACAAACCAGCCACCAGCCCACCCTTCTTCTCCAGCTCCAGGTACCGCTCGAGCAAGGCTGAGGTCATGGTCCCTCCCACCAGCGCCTTTTGTGTCGACGCCGGGAGCTCCGCGAAGCTACGTCCCGCCTTGGCCAGGAGTTCTGACACATCCCCAGGCAATTCTATGCCATCGTCGCCCTCGCCATCGTCTCCACTGCCTTCCTTGGACCAGCCGAATGCGCCCCCGCCTGCTCCTCCATTCCCGCCGCTGTTACCGCCGCCACGACCGTGCCCCCCGCCTAGAACGTAGGATAAAGACACGTATGAGCGGGTGCTTGAACTATCTGTATAACAAACCCATTCCTCTCAGTCGAGAATGTACATACCGCCTAGTAGCACCAGGCCTCCCCAGCCAGCAGGCCGCTCAGCTCGCATTCTAGCCAATGACGACGTGGAGGGGTTCCGTCTCTCATGGCCCCAGCGTCCGCTCTGTGTGGAGATTAACGGAGAGCGTGAATTGAACATCCAGACAGCTTTGGGGCCTGTGTCTTTGGCAAAGGGGACGGGCTAGCATGCTTACCTTGGGCAAGGATGGCGACAGAGATGTGAACGATTGGACGCAACTCAGAGTACAAACGCATGCGAACGCGAGGACCAGCAGCCTGCCCATCGCGCGACGCCCTTAAATTCTTCCCCTGTGTTGTGTGCGGGGCGGGTGGGAAGGGTGGCTTGGATTAGAAACTAAGCATTGCGGTGATTTGAAGGACGACGAGCGTTGGCCATGAGAGGAGACGCACTTGGCTACGGCGAGCAACTTGACGTCGTTTGGAGACGTACTCACGTCCATCCTACGCACATCCCACAGGCAGAAACGCACAACAAACCCCTTGTACCAAGGCGCGCCACAAGCGACAGTTGAAAATGCGGGGCCTGCGAGCACTGTTGGTACGTTTTAGAGATGCATCATCCAGGATCCATTGCCTCCTCCCCTCCCACCCTCTCTCCTTCTCCCGACCCTCTCTCATCATAATCGCTCTCGCAAATCACTAGCAGAGGCCATGGACTGCGAGCACGATAACAAACACAGTCACGCCCGTGCCATGTCAACGTCTTTACGCTGCAGCACCATCATTTATTGCCCTACGACGCCACCACCAGCCCCAGCCTCCTGTCCCTTGTCGAGGTTTTGCCGCCGCCGGTCCTAGCAGAGATGACAAGGAGGGCACCCACACCCATGCCCACGCCGGAGACGAGTCCGAGGACGACGAGCGCATGATTCGGCAGCCAAGCATGGAGACGGAGAAGGACGTGGGGCTGGCGTTGCGCGAGGTGCAGCAGCTTTATCAGCAGGGGCAGTACAGCGAGGCCTTGCAAGTTTCCTTGGGCATGCGGGACTGGCTGGAGCGGGAGCTAGGGGAAGACCACCCCGTGTATGCTTCGTGCTTGAACAACATTGCCTTGATGTACAAAATGACGAATGAATTGGAGGATGCCGTGCACTATTACGCAATGGCCCTCGAGAAATATAAACGCACCGTGGGCACCACCCACCGGTCCTACGCTGCCACCCTCAACAATCTGGGTTTGGTCTTCTTAATGCAAGCACAGGAAGCCGAAGCCAGCGGCGGGAAAAAGCTGCAGGCAATGGCGTCCTTGGAAAGCGCCGAGGCCACGCTACGAGAAGTGCTGACCATTCGCTCTCAGGTCCTGGAGGAGGATGACCCTGCGCTCTTAACTACACGGTCTAACCTGGCGTCGGTCTTGCAGCGCACGGGCCGCGGGGCCGAGGCGGAGGAGATGATGCGCACAACGTTGGCATTGGTGTTGGACAGGACGCAGAGGAAGAAGGAGTCGCCCGAAGTGGCCACTGCCATGAACAATCTTGGGTATCTGCTCAAGGCGGAGGGGAGATGGGAAGAAGCACGGGAGTTCTACCAAGATGCCTTGCGCATTCGCCGGGCGCTGTTTCCTCCCGATCACCCACAAGTTATCATTTCCCTCAATAATCTGGCGGAGTTGTGTTTGATCACGCCGGGGTTGGAAGGCGAAGGCAAGGCGCTGCAAGAGGAGATTGTGGGGTTGTTGAGTGAGGTTGGAGGGGAGGCTGCTGGGAACGGTGGAGAGAATGGAGGACAAAAGTAAACTAAATAGTGGACATTGTGTTGAAATCTGCTGGGAAACGGTTGATGTGTTATTATCTGGAAGAAATTGGGGCTTGCGCTTGTTGGACGACGATATGCACCTTTCGGGCCATGGGCCACTTGTTCTATGGCAGGGGGGCTGGACCTCTTTGCTTTTGGTTGGTGGTACCAAAGGCTTGTTGGCTTTCTGTTGCCGGTTACTCCTCACAGATGATCCACGGCTTGTCCTAAACGTACTGCAGCTGAAATTCTAGCCCGCGTGCCGCCCAATAAAACCCTGTTGTGTGTCCTTTCGTCGAAACAAAGAGGAAAATAATGGCGCGAACGGCTGGCAACGACACGCCAACACACGACAACCGGTTTTTGTGGTGGCCCGCTAGCGGGCTAGAGGGAAAAGGACGGCATGGGACACTTGTATGTGTTCGACTGCTTGTTTGGTACGCATTCATTCCATATCCCTGTCCCATTAAAATGACAGGGCCTTCTTGCTCGAGAAGAAATTCAAACCAGCGACGCCGCACTGTTCGTCGATGTGCCCTTTGCTCGTCCATGCTTTCGCCCTACCTTGTAAACACAGGCCAACGCATCCAAGACACAGAGCAACACGCCATCTAGGTGCCTTGCGGCCGCGCTATTTGCTTGCGGTGGAGGCAGGACGAGAGCATTGCTCGCCACCGAGAGCTGTGGCTGGCCGTCCATTCCTTGGGCTCGTGCAGGCATGCTCCGTCTTCCTTGCTATTATGTGTTTATGTACTCAAACCACCAGCAAACCACCCGCCAAGCGACTCCACACAAAGACAGCACCAAACATGTCCTTTACGTGCGAAGCAGCTGAGAGAGCGTTGCGGATTTGAACGACTAATTTTTCCATGTCGCGTCGTCGCGTATCGTGCCCCGTCGCCCTCCCGCTCCCGTCCTAATTGTGTGTCATAGTAATCCCCTCCCACGCAGGCCACGCCTGCCGGCTGACTCTAATTGCGTCGTCACACGCCTCGTTCTCTCTCACGCATGAACTCACCGCACACATTTATCCACACTCACACAGAGAAGATGGCGTCGACGAGGCTCGCGTGCTTGGTGGGGCTTTGCCTGCTTACCAGCACGACCTGTTTTTCTTGGCCCTGGTCTCACACGCCAAAGCCGCCTCAACCCGGAAGCGGCCCGTCCTTAACGCCATCCAGTGTGTCCCCTAATACCCATATGGATGGGAAGACACTTCTCATGGAATGGCGTAGTAAACCCGCGCCTGGTTCGCACAGTCAACAAGGGGTTTCACCAGATTTAATGAAATGCACATTAGACCCCAAAATTACAGCCGCAACGCTTAAGGAGTTCACTGCTGATGTAAGTTTCATGATTTAACTCGATAACGAACATCTTTTATGAGCTTTTGAGTGTACAAGCTTTTGAGTGAAAAAAAATGAGGGAAAATGATAAAATTAAAAAATTAAAATAAAAATATATAAACCCTTCTCTGTCAATTGAACACTTTAGGTGGGTGATATGTGGGGCTCAGCGTGTGGCCGCAATCGTGGCGTTTTTATCTTAGCAGGTACGAAAAAGAGAAGAAGAACCGAGAAAGAATCATGGGTTTTCAAAGGCACTGACTGACCTTTCCTCCCTCCCCTCTTTACCCGCGCAGGAGGTGACGGTCATACGTACGATTGTGGCAAGTTTCCTGCGTCTTGGGGCGTTGCAGGGGCGGGTGCCCTCCTCTCCGCTGAGCCGAAGAAGGCGGTGGCGGCCTTGGCGAATTACATCTCCGCTGTGTACAACAGCACCATTGTCAAGGGCGTGGCTGCCTGCGACTTCAACGGGCTTGCTTACTTGACGTGCGGGCGCGAGGAGCCGTGGAAGACGGTGCCTTGGTACAGCAAGATTAAGAACCCCATCCGTGCTGTGAATATTGGCGGGCTGTTCGTGTTGGAGCAATGGATCATGCCTGGCTTTGTGGATTGGGGCGAGGCGACCGGCATTTGGGATCAGTACACGTACTCGCAAAAGTGCGCCAAGATGGGTATTTGCGACAAGCTGAAGCAGCACTGGAAGGACTGGTACACCGCCGCCGATTTTGTGCAGATGAAGCAGTAAGTACTTTAGTGGTGGGTTTTACTGAAGGAGGACTGCGGGTCTTGTTTGTGTGAAAAGAGCTCGTACTTCTTTTTCCGATGAGGTTGCAGGAAGAGAGCTCGTGCTTGTTTCTTTCTTTTTCAGAACTCTGCCTCTTGATTTTATTATCGTTTTTACGCGAGCAGCGTGAATGAACTATTTTGATCTCACCCTCGAAACTCCCCATTATCAAACATACTGACAACACAAACTATTTATCCTTTCTCCCTCCCACAGATTCGGCCTCAACACCATCCGTCTGCCCGTGGGCTACTGGTACTTTGCCGAGAAGGCAGGCCTGGACCCCTCCCCCTACCTAATTCCGGACGAGGACATCTACGACGCGCACCACCCCATCACCAACGTCATCCGATGGGCCAAGGAAGCCGGCCTGCAGGTGATCCTCGACCTGCACGGCGCGCCGCTCAGCCAGAACGGGCTGGATAACTCGGGTAAGATGAGCAGTGACCCCGACGTGCACAAGTGGGGGGAAACGTGGCTGTACAACGAGGAGGCCATCAGTCAGACGGTCCAAATTTTGGAGGGCATGGCGCTCTACATCAAGTACCTGCAAGAGGAGCTGCGTCTTGATAACATCATGATGCTGGAGCTGGTGAATGAGCCCTGGGTCTTCCTCGACATGGGCATGGTCCGCGACTTTTACATTTTGGCAATCTCTTCTGTGCGTGCTGTGCTGCCCACGCTCCCCATCCTCCTGCACGACTCCTTCCACGGCGACATGTGGGCGATGATGCTCAAGTACTTCCCCTTCGACAACGTCTACATGGACACGCACCTCTACCACGGCTTCAACCCCTCCGATATCGCCTCTGACACCTACCAAGCCGACAAGCTGAAGATGTACGTGCACGAACGCATGTCCTGCGCCATGACCTCCATGCTCCGCTACGAGACCTGCTCGGCGGCTCCCACCATCACGGGGGAGTTCTCCCTGGCCATCGACAACTGCATGGACGCCCTCGACCGCAAGTTCCAGAACTACGGCCAATGCGACCACATTGCCCTGCGCAAGACCGACCCCTGGTGGAAGGATCACATCCGCTCCTTCGCCCACCGACAGATGGACGTCTATGAGCGCGAATTGGGGTGGGCTTTCTGGACCTACAAGCTGGACGAGCACGCCGAGACTACCGCGGAGTCGGCGCCGCTCTGGAGCTTCCGGCTGGCGGTCAAGGAGGGGTACATCGATACCACCTACCCGCCCCACGCCTGCAAGTATGACCCGATTGCTGACTGGCAGGGAGGGGCACCCGCCGCCGCCACGCCTGCGCCTGCTGTCGACAAGCCCGCCACCGATGCCTCCATTGCTGAGGACAAGGCCGATTCTTCTGTGGCCGCTGCTAAGCCGGAGTTGGTGGTGGTGGAAGAGGCGTCTGAGACTGCGGATGTTGTGCTTTCCTCCTCCCGCCGCGAGACGCCCGAGACTGTGGTGTCCTCCTCCTCGTCCAACCTGACGGGCATCCTATTGGCCTTGGCCGGCGTGGCGGCTCTTCTGGGGACCGTGGTGCTTCTCACGCAAGTCTACGCGAGCGGCCGCCGGCCGTTTGCCAATCTTGCCACCTCCTTCCCTGCGGCCGTGCAGAACGTGTTGCCGAATGCACTGAACCGCGGACAATACGAGGCGGTGGCTGACCCTAGCACTGCGGCCAGCGCGCAATGTTAAGTGTTTCTTTTGGGGGGGGAAGGGATGTCATGTGATGTGGTGGGTAGAGGAAGGTGAAGAAGAAAAGTATTTGGGTTGTAAGTGAGTTTCAAATGGAGAAGAAGGGAGGGAAAGGGTGTATTACATACTAGAGTCAAACATCGTACGTGGGCACACGTGGCCTGGCGGGCTGCTCCGGAGTGGAGAAGCCCGCGGGCGCGTGGTGCTGTGCGTTTAGGGAGTGAGTGAATCATAGCAAGGAGTTTGTAGTGTGGGTGAGGAATTTTGTTTTTCCAGTGACGGGTTAGAGAGCAGGATAGTGGGGGAGGAGGGGGAACGACTCGTGGGGTTGGGGGAGGCAGGAAGAGAAGGGAATACCATGGTTCTTTTTGGAGAATCAAGAAAAGGGAGAGAAAAGGAGAGGAAAAGGAAGAAATGGGGTCTAGGAGTGGTTTGGATGTGGGAGAGCCGCCACCACGCACGGGGAAGAGGGGCCAATCAAAACGGAGGACTGAGTTTAGGGGATTACCGCCAGACAACATTAAAGTAAAGAATCCTCGATAGTAGCGGCGGAAAAAACACAGATGAGATAGAGCATTTGGGGCTCCGAGGAGCTTCCTTCTTTTTTGCTGCAACACGCTCAGTTAATGATTTCTTTCTTTGTACACGTTTCTGTCTCCAGTTTAACCCACGCGGACCCTCACTCATCTACCCAACCCCCCTCCGTCTAAGAACACAAGTTCCCCTTCCCGCGGTGGGAAATCGTCCAGCAATGCCACGTGGTGTTGGTGCGTGGCAGGCAACTCGCGAATGCTCGGGCAAAACCCATACCAAAACACGACACATCCGGGTCCAAACCTATTCACGTACCGCGTGACTTGCGGCAGAACCTCCGTCAGATACGTCTCCCGCGTGCCGTACATGGCCTTGCTATCAATCCAGTTCACGAGGTGTTGCTTCCCGTCGGCGTCCACCAAGCCCAGAGGCACCAACAACCGCACGTCAGGCGTCTTGGGCAACCCCCGCGCCCGCAACGTGTCTTCATCTTCAAACGGCACAGCCAAAGCACGCAACCGCAAGCACAACTCCCGCTCATAATCCACACCAATGGCCCGCGCCACCCGGTCAGCACCGGGCGAGAAGTCCCCGTCCAACTCGATGCACTGCGTCACTTCCCGGCGCAACCGCAGGTTGGCAATAAGGTGTGGGGCCCGCATCAATTCCGTGATCTTTTGCCGTGTCCCCAATTGGCACAATTCCTCCACTAGCATGCGCGCCAGCAAGTACGGTGGGTACCGCACCCGGCACGCAATTTGATGGATGCTTTCGCCCGCCTCGTACCGCCGGCAATACGCAGCTACTTGCCTGCGATGGTCCCCTGACACGGCCTTGACGTGCCGCACCAAACGCTGATGCCGGATGCTGAGCAAGGCGTCGTAGCTGATCCCCTGTGCCGCGGCCTCCTCTGGTGTGGGGGCGGATGATGATGGGGGAGGCGGGGAAGATGATGGGGGAGGTGGAGGCGCCTGCTGCGACGGCATCATGAGTGCGCGGACGGGGCCGCCACTGGGGGCCTGATTGGAGAAAGATTCGAAGAGGAAGGACGGAGCTCCGTGAGAGGGTGGCTGGCGCACTGTAAATGCATAGGTAGCGGGAGGGCAGCGTCCAACGAAAGGCCTCTCCCTCGCTCGCAAGAAGCGCTCGCCGAAGAAGCTTCAAAAAGACAGGGGCCAAGAGAGGTCAGTCAAAAGGAAAGCAACAAACAAGCTTTTCGCAAGCTCAAAGCGTCTGTTCCTTTTGTTGTTTTTCACTCGTTTTGGTTCTTTGTTTTGGTCTCGTCTTCGTTCGTCGTCGCACACAAATATAGCTTCCTACGTATCTCTTCTTTTACTCTTTTTACTTATCCTTACGCAATTTATTTCTCTCAGGCCTTGTTATTTTCAGTCACGTCACAGGAAAGCACGCCCCTAAACCCTTTCCTCCAAAAATCATGCGTGCCGCTCCAAAAACCCGTCCATCCTTCCATTACTCCTGCTACTCTGTTTCTCAGTCTTTCTCTTTTCTCTTCTCACCACTCCTTTCCTCTCATCTACACGTACACACTTGTCTCAAGTCGCGCTTAGTGCGTACCTCCATCTTTTCTTTCTATCTTGTCCTTTCCTTTCAGAATATGGCAAAAATGGAGACATACCGTCTCGATTGGTGCCGCCGCATGTCTACATACAGTTCCCACATACACTTTTCCCTTCCCATCCAACTCAACCGTGTCGTTCCGCCCTCCCCCACCAATACTAGCAAGGCACAGGACAAAGGACACAGCTTCTCTCTCTCACTTCTTTCCCATCACCACCACACAACGGCACGTTTACGCGCTGCAGGTCAAGCACTCCTCCTCCTCCTCCTCGTGCTTGTTGGCGGCCGCCCCGGCCAAGTCCGACTGGGCCAGCTGGCTCTTGTCGACCGTGAACTGAATGGCATCGGCCTTGGGGCGGGTGCGAAGGTAGTACATGCCGGTCTTGAGCCCCTTCTTCCAGGAGTAGAAGTGCATGGAGGTGAGCTGGGCGGGCGTGGGGTTGGCCAGGTGGATGTTGAGGGACTGGGACTGGCAGATGTAGGCGCCGCGGTCGGCCGCCATGTCGATGACGCACTTCTGCCGGATCTCCCACACGGTCTTGTAGAGCTCCTTGAGCTCGCGGGGGATGCTGGCCACGTTTTGCACGGAGCCACGGTTGCCCATGATCTGGTTGCGCACCTCGGCGTTCCACAGCCCACGCTCGATCAGGTCGCTGAGCAGGTACTTGTTGACGATGGTGAACTCACCCGCTAGCACACGTCGGGAGTACATGTTGGAGGTAAAGGGCTCGACTGACTCGTTGTTGCCTAGGATCTGCGCGGTGGAAGCGGTGGGCATGGGCGCGAGCAGGAGGGAATTGCGCACGCCGTGCTCCTGGACCTTGGCGCGGAGGCCGGGCCAGTCCCAGCGGGTGGAGGGGGTGACGCCCCACATGTCGAATTGGAAGACGCCCTTGCTGATGGGGGAGCCGGCAAACGTCTCGTAGGGGCCCTCCTTCATGGCAATTTCCATGGAGGCTTCCACGGCGCCGAAGTACATGGTCTCGAAGATGTCCTTGTTCAGCTGGTGCGCGTCCGGAGACTCGAAGGGGAACCGCATCTTGATGAAGGCATCCGCCAGGCCTTGGACACCAATGCCGATGGGTCGGTGGCGCATGTTGGAACGCTTGGCCTCCTCCACAGGGTAGAAGTTGATGTCGATGACGCGGTTCAGGTTGCGGGTCACCACCTTGGTGATCTCGTACAGACGCTGCAGGTCGTAGGTAGGGGCCTTGCCGCTGCCCGAAGGCTCCTCCAGCACAAAGGCCGAGAGGTTGACCGAGGCAAGGTTGCAGACGGCCACCTCGTCGGGGGCGGTGTACTCGATGATCTCCGTGCAAAGGTTGGAGGACTTGATCACCCCCAGATTCTGCTGGTTCGACTTGAGGTTGCAAGCGTCCTTAAACAGCATGTAGGGCGTGCCCGTCTCCACCTGGGAGTCCAACACGGCGAACCACAGCTGTTGGGCCTTGATCACCTTGCGTGCCTTCCCGCTCTTCTCGTACGACTCGTAGAGCTGCTTGAACTCCTCCCCGCACACGTCCGCCAAGCCGGGGCACTCATTGGGGCAAAACAGGGACCAGTCACCGTCGTTCTCCACGCGCTGCATGAACAAATCAGGCGTCCAGAGGGCATAAAACAGGTCACGGGCTCGCTCCAGCTCGTTGCCGTGATTCTTGCGCAGGTCAAGGAACTCGAAGATGTCGGCGTGCCACGGCTCGAGGTAAATGGCGAAGGAGCCCTTGCGCTTTCCCCCCCCCTGGTCCACGTAGCGGGCCGTGTCGTTGAAGACACGCAGCATGGGCACGATACCGTTGGAGGTACCGTTCGAGCCGCGGATGTAGGAGTCACGGGCGCGGATGTTGTGGATGGACACGCCGATCCCGCCGGCGAATTTGGAGATGGCGGCGCATTGCTTGAGGGTGTCGTAGATGCCATCGATGGAGTCCTCCTTCATGGTGAGGAGGAAGCAGGAGGATAGCTGCGGGCGGGGGGTGCCGGCGTTGAAAAGGGTGGGAGTGGCATGCGTGAAGAGCTTTTGGGACATGAGGTTATAGGTCTCGATGGCGGCGTCGACGTCCTCCTTGTGGATGCCGATGGCCACGCGCATGATCATGTGCTGGGGGCGCTCCATGACGATGCCGTCCATCTTGAGCAGGTAGGACTTCTCCAGGGTCTTGAAGCCGAAGTAGTCGTAGTCGAAGTCCCGGTCGTAGATGATGGCCGAGTTGATGCGCTCCTTGTTGGCCATGACGATGTTGTACACGTCCTCGGCGATAAGGGCAGCGGGCTGGCCGTTCTTGGGGTGCTTGTAGTTGCGGAATTGCTCAATGGCCTCCGAGAAGATCTTGGTCGTGTTCTTGTGCAGGTTCGAGACGGCAATACGGGCGGCCAGCTTGGAGAAGTCCGGGTGCTGCGTGGAGCAGTAGGCTGCAGTCTGGGCCGCCAGCTCGTCGAGCTCCGAGGTGGTCACGCCATCGTAGACGCCGCTGATCACCTTTTGGGTGATGACCACCGGGTCCACGTAGTTGGCATCGAGCCCGTAAACCAGCTTCTTAATGCGGGCCGTGATTTTGTCGAACTGCACCGCCTCCAGGCGGCCGTCGCGCTTCTTGACGTACATGGCTGGAAGTGAAAAAGTCTGTAGGTTTGTGCGGGTGGAAGGAAGGGAAAGGATGGGTTGAAGTGACTCAGCGTGGTGATAAGACAATGCGGGGGGTGGCCACGAGCGCCGCAAGGTTTGCGGGCTCGTCTGAGGGCATGGAAACGGCGGTGGGTGCTCATGCGAGGTGGGGTGTGTGTTGCTTGGGTGTAGGCGTGTGAGAGAAGGAAGGCCCTTCCTTGGCCGCGAAATAGGAGGCTAAGGAGAGGCATCCTCGCACGGCCAGGCGACACACAGATAGCGTAAGGTCTCACTCCACCTAGTCTGTGTGCGCGTAGTATGCATGCGTTGTGCGCGTGAGGGGTAAGGGAGAAGGGCGTGGCTTTATCATGCTGGTTTTCTACGCCGGCTGGGCGGGAGGAAGGGAGGACGAGGCAGGCGGGGGCAGACCAAGGCACGGGCACCACGGGCCAGCCACTCAAAAGGCAAGCATGTCCAGCGCTAAACAAGCCAAAGAACTCTGCCGCCTGTGCGTGTGTAGTTGTTGTGTGGGGTTTGTCGTGTGTTGCGAGTGAGGACGGCCGGTTTTCTGTACAGACCACGACGCCGTCCAAGCACTACCCTTCCAGAACACGGCAAATCGCACACGCACAGGGCACAGCAGCCACAGGGCGCAGGCAATACAGCCGCAAGGAGGACAAGGCGGGCGGGTGGTGCCTGGGAATAAAGCGGCAAGCCGCACACAAAAGGCAAGGACGACCACCGCAGAAAAGAAAGAAGCGTGCGCGGGGGAAGAAGCGCGCCGTTCGCGCTCGCCTAATTCACTTTTCTAGCGATTAGATGCAGCCACCCGCCAGCCACCCAAACACAAGGGCAGTGCACGCACCAGCGTTGCTAAGACAGGGAAGACCGTGTGTTGCGCGTGGATCGTGACCGCGCTTCGGCACTACAGGGCAAGGAAAGCAAGGACAAAAGGAAAGAAGAAGAAAAAGCATCGTGTCGTGTTCCCGCTTCTTTTTTTTTGGCATGTGGTGGGGAGGTTAATTAAATCGGCGCAAGCGGTAATCCTTTTTTATAATGCTTATGAAGGATGTGCCGTCTTTTTTATTGAACAATCAGAACTTTTCGAAGCATTTAATGCCTGCCCATGATCGATTTCACGAAACAGGATGTACTGGCCTGAGCTAAACACTCCCTCTTACCTCTCCGCCAAAACCCCAGCCATCCCAAAGCCAAAAACCGCCCCACACACCCCGTCTACATTTCCTTTTCATCCCAGTCTCTTTTCTTTCTTCTTTTTGGCCATCATTTTATGTTACACATTTTGTTTTCCCCCGTTCCAGAAAGCCACGACGGTTTTACTCACTACCCCACCAAATGTTACACCCTTTTGTTGTTCCTTCTCGACTCTCCGCCACTTTTCTCCTTTCCTTTCCTTTACAAGTCGTTGAACCAATACCGCTTCTTCTTCTTGTTCTTCTTGTTCTTCTTGGGCTCGTTCTTGTCGTGCCCCCATGCCCTAAACACGCTGCCGGCCAAGACTCCCTTGTCTGCCCCTGGCTCCTGCGCCACACTCAATGGACCCTGCGGCTCCACGAATCGGTAGGCAAAGAGAATGGCCCGCATCATCTGGAAAGCAAGCAGCGTTTCCCACACGGCTGTCAAGCCTTCGTCCCGCAACAAAAAGAAGAGCGAGCCGGCAAAGAGCGCACTCAACCCCATGGTCACCACCTGGTAGGTAAAGTCCTGCGCGCCTTGCAGCACGCCCCCACCGACGTTCACCAGCCCATTGATAGGCTGCATGATAGCAATCAACCACACAATCGGATGGACCTTATCCAAAATACCCTGGTCTTCAGTAAAGAAACGGGGCAACACGTCCGGCTGCAAGATCTGTGCCGTCGCGTAAAAGACAGCCAACACCCCGCCCAGCGCCACGCCCCACTTAATTAAAAGCTGGCTCAGCTCCCGCCCCCGCAGGCGGTCCCCACGACCCAACGCATCGGCCACCAGCCCCTGCGCGGCGATTGAGAAGGCCTCAGTCAAGAAGGAGGGAGGAATCCACAACTGGAGGGCGACTTGGTGCGCAGCTATGTCCAAGGGACCAATGCGCGCAGCAGCAATACACGAAGTGGCAAGGAGGGCTTGAAGCAACACTGTTCGAATGAAGATCTGCGCCGAGGCCTGCACGACGGGGGCCATCTCGGCCCAGGGAGGGAAGAGATCGAAGACGGGGAGGATGGGTGGTTTCATGGTTAGGAATTTCGTCAGAAACAGGCCTGCGGAGAGCCACTCGGCAATCACCGTGGCGGCTCCCGCGGCGCCCAAGCCCTTAGGATCGGCGGGGTAGACCAATTCGGGATTAACTGAATAATCGACGACGAAGGCAATCGCAGCAATGATAAGAGGGGTGGACGTGTCGAGGTACCCACGCAGGGCGCCATTGGAAACGGCGACGAGCATGAGGGCAGGTGTGCCCCAGCTTCGGACTTGGAAATATTCGACGGCCTCCGCGTAATTCTCTGGACGGGCCCCCAAGAGGTTAAGTAAAGGGTAGGAGAGGGTTTGGAGGATGGGAATGAGGGCAAGACCGAGCATGCCCGCGAAGAAGAGGAGGCGGCCGACGAGCTCCCGGGCGGCTTCGTCTTCGCCTTGGGCGCGGAGGTTGGCGACGATAGGGGTGGTGGAGGTGGCGAGGAAATTGAGGATGTAGAGACTGAAGACGAAGACACGCTCGGAGATGCCGTAGGCAGAAAGGGAGACGGAGCCTAGGAAGTGGCCGATGTAGTAGGTGTCGACGAGGGAGATGAGCGGCTCGAGGGCCAGGGCGGCTACGACGGGGGCAGCGACTTGGAGGATGAAGAGGTTGGTGTTGTTCTCCAGGCTGATCCCGCTCAATTGGATGTCGTCGAAGATGTGCTTGAAGTCCTCGAGCAGGTGCAGATCAAATGTGATGTTGGTGGCCCCGCCCACCGAGATGGTCACGTCCGAGGAAAGAATGGAGGAGGTGGAGGCGTTGGCATTCACTGTCGCCTTGGCCAGGGCCGCTGCTGCAACCGCTGCTTCTTCCGTGCGGGCCAGCTCGCGTTGGTATGCTGCGGCGATGGCCTCGGGACTGCCTGGGGGGGGTCGCTCGGCCTCTTCTGGTACGGTGCCGATGAAGGGTAGCACCTCGGTTCGTATCAACGCGGATGACGAGGCGGACTCAGCCGCGAGCGCTTGCTGGTCGCTCACCAACGTGTCCTTCAAGGCAGTGCCAAACACGCGCGTGGCAACCTCTTCGATGCGACCCATCCGGGCCGCGGAGAGCTTTAATTCTGCCTCGCCTGAAATTGGGATTGTGTCGTCTTGCTGTCTTCTTCGGGTCTTGCGTCGCTTCTCGTCGTCCACCACCAACACCGCCACCAGCTGGGAGCCATAACTAATGCGCACTGCCAGCTCTCCGCTTGGCAAGAAAAATGTGGGGCTCCCGTTCCCATTCCTGCTTGCCCTCTTCTTCGGCTGCACGGCAACCACCTGACTGAGCATCCAAGTTTCCTCGCTCGGGGGAAAGGCCACGGCCGGAAAGAGCTCCACCCCGTCCCCGACCAAATCGCGGCGCGTCAAAAAGAGGGCCGCACGGTCAATATCTCCCACCGTTTCCACCACAAAGAGGAGCCGCCGCTGTAATAGCTCCTTCAACCGCAACGTGCCGCTGCTGCCGCGTGCCCGTGGCCGTTCTCCCACAAAACTGCCAGTGCTGGCCTTTTCCTCCACTGAAAAGAGGGGCCGGAGACCTCCCCGGGAGGAGGGAACAAGGAGATTATGCTTGCTCACATGCTGCTGTGGTCTTCCAAAAGGTGGGCGAAAGCCTTGGCACCCGAGTGCCGCCCACCCGAGGAGCAGTAGTACCCAGAGCAAACACGGCGACTGCCGCCGTTGCCGCGGTATTGAGCCCGTCATGAGAAGCGCACCGGCCTACCCGTTGCGGTTTCTGGGCGCGCCAGAGCCAATGTGTGATGAAGGGGCGTCGCTACTGGTGCTGGTCAAGATGAATGAGGTCTTGTCGAGGTCATTCGCGAGGCCCGAATGCTTGAACGTGTGATGACGATGCGGGCTGTATTGTATGTAGTGTGGGTATGGAGGTGGGAGGAGGGGAGGGCGTTTAGCGTAAAGACCATCGCAGGCAATGCGCGGCATAATTTGCCAAGCTGATCATCGTGAGGGTGGGGTGGAGGGTGGGGGTCTCCAGGGTGAAAGGGCGTGGTCAAATCGACCTCAAGTCAAGTGCCTGTCGTTGTTTCGCTTGCGCCTGGCTCCCGGCTCCCGGTCTGCTACTACCAGCGAGCCTTCTTCAATTTTGGCTGGCTCTTAATCAGCACATTTCACGCCAACGCCATGCAGACGACTCACTGCTGTGCCACACGCATATATAATACAGGCAAGACAGTGGCAGGAGGACCTTGGTGGCCCGGGGGAGACGCAAGGGCTTTCCACGCGAGCCGGGGGCGGGAGGCAGAGGCATCATCATCATCATATCAGGGGAAGGAGGAGGAGAGGCCTCGGGCAGGCCAAGCAGGCACCATGGCGGCGGAAATCAAGCTTACGCAGGGCCACTACAAGGTGTTTCAGGCCCAGACGGCCGCGTATCACCGCCTGTTGAGCACGCAGCACCACCTTGACCCGTGCGGCCTGCCCGTGCCTACGAGCAAGGAATACCGCTTCCGACAATTGCAGTCACAACTAGTAGAGCAGGAAGAGACCCGACGACAAGAAGTGTGCAATACGGCCCTGCTCTTGTACCTGGACAAGGAAGGTTGTTTGAAGGATTCGTCCACGGTGGTACAACCCTTTTTGCAGCTTTTGATCAAGGCGGCGGTGCGGCATGCATGGAAGGAGCAAGCAGTGTTGATCCTCGTTCTGCGCCGGACAGGGTTGGCCTTGAAAAAGAAGCGGAAATGCGCGTTGGTGCTGGAGAAGGTGGTACGATGGGGAGGATTGGAGGCGTTCAAGCTCGTTATGACCGAGTGCTTGAAGCTGCAGCAGCAGCAGCAGCAGTCTGAGGGAGGGGATGGGGAGGGGAATGGAAAAGAAGAAAACAAAGTTGTTACTGCGGCAAAGGAGCTGTTGGAAGGCACGCTCAAGGCGTTGTTTCTTCTGCCGGTCGATATGGAAGCTGTCAAGGACGCCAACATGGCTCGCTTCCTCACCACCCTCCAGACCCCGACGGGAATGACGGGGGAGGGGGAGGCGTCTGTGGGTGGAGGAGGGGGGCAGGCCACAAATGCCGTCGTGTCCAAGCTCGCCCAGCTGGTGACGGACAAGTGGGCAGAATTTGCAAATAGTAGCCAGCACAAGCGACGTCAAGAGCAGGCGGCGGCCGCCGCTGCGGCAGCTGCGGCTGCGGCGACAGCAGCAACAACAGCAGCAGCAGTAGCAGCAGCAGCACTGCCAGCGGGGACAGCAGGAGCATTGGGGGGGATGGCGAGCAACAGACCAAGCAAGGTAGTCGCACTGCAGCCGGCAGAAGCCTTATCAGTCAAGCGTCCCCGGCAATTAACGACGGAGGAAGCGGAAGCTGCTGCTGCTGCCAAGGCGAAGCGGATTGACTTGCGGAAGCGGGGCCAGGGGGGTGGAATTCAGGTGGTGGCTGACAACAGTCTGATGACGCCGTCGCCCTCTTCGAGGGAAAGTGGAGAGGAAAGCTTTGCCATTCCTCCTGCTTCGCAGAGTGGCAGCACCAGTACGAGCGCTGGAGCAGCAGCAGCAGCAGCAGAAGGAGGAGAAGGAGGAGGAGGAGGAAGAGGAGGGGCAGTGCCAGCAGCAGCAGCAGCAGTCGCACTACCACCACG
>AFGL01007433.1:0-12555 GCA_001614225.1 Nannochloropsis limnetica | reverse complement strand
TGGCTGCTGCTGCTGATGCGGCTGCTGCTGCCGATGCTGCTGCTTCGCATTCTGCTGGTGGTGGTGCTGCTGAAGCTGCTGCTGATGTTGCTGATGCTGCTGCTCCGCCTGCGCTTGCTGTGGGTGCTAGCACTGGCAGTGAGTCGGCGCTCTCGCCGAGCACGAGCCTGACTGTCGGGGCAGAAGGCGAGGGAGGGGAGGAGGACGGGGGGATGAAATCTCCCTCCGCCATGGTGACCAGCAGCAGCAGCAACAGTATCAGCAGCTTGGTGATTGCCAAGGTGAGCCAGGGCGAGCCTCCGCGTCGCCGGCCTGAGGTTACCAAGGCACCGAACCACGAGCTGCCTCTGTTGTGGCATCGTTCGTCGCGCTATCGAGGGGTGCGTGCGGCGGGGCCGAAGTGGACGGCGCAGATTAGTTATAATGGGCAGAATCATCACTTGGGGACGTTTAATAGTGAGTTGGAGGCGGCCTTGGCT
Organism: Nannochloropsis limnetica; assembly: GCA_001614225.1. Lineage (NCBI taxonomy): Eukaryota > Eustigmatophyceae > Eustigmatales > Monodopsidaceae > Nannochloropsis > Nannochloropsis limnetica. The sequence goes on along the minus strand of AFGL01007433.1, from coordinate 12,076 downwards.
TATGATGCGTTGTCTCGTCGTTATCACCAGGGACAGACGGCGGTGTTGAATTTCCCGGAGGGCCCGGAGGAGGAATTGGATCGGATTGAGGCCCTGATGCAGGAGCTGACGGATTCGGGGATGCCGGGGGGGTGGCCTGAGGGAGGGGCGGAGGAAGCAGCAGTAATGGCGGCGACGACGATTGCGCAGGAGGAGGCACGGGCGTTTGTGAAGAAGGAGAGGGAGGGGGTGCCTGAGATGGTGGTGATTGATGATGATGACGACGAGGAAGGGGGGGAGGGAGGGGAGGGAGGGGAGGAGGAGAAGAAGAAGGTCAAGGTAGAGGAGGGAGCGGCTGATGGGGCGGCGATGGAGGCGGAGCAGAAGGAGAAGGAGCAGTCGCCGTCGCCGGTGCCGGCGCTCAACCCCGATGCCACTGACGATGATGCCATGCATCATGCTGCTACTCCTGCTGCTGCTGCTTCTACAGAGCCTAAGGCCGCGCCCAAGGACGAGGTGAAGGAAGGGAGCGAGGAGAAGGAGGCAGCAACAGCAGCAGCAGCTGAGCAGCTCCACAGCAGCTCGTCTGGTGAGAGAACGATAGCAACGGCAGTGGTGGCCACCCCGAAGGAGGAGGCAGAGGAGGAAGGGGAGGGCGAGAAGAAGGACGAGGCAGCGGCGAGCGTGAAGACTGATGCTGCTGCTGAGGAAGGGGGGGGTCTAGTTGTGAGTAGCAGCACGGCTGAGATGAGTGGGAATGTGAGCCTGGCTGAAGGAGGGGAGAAGAAGGAGGGGGAGGGCGGTGATGACGATGTGGAGGAGATTGTCAAGAAGGAGGGAGAGGGGGAGGTCGCGGCGGCGGACGAGCCCTTGATCAAGAAGCACTGGCCGGACAACTACAAGATGCTCAACAAGCTGGTCACCTGGCTGATCGATGACCCTGACGCCCGCCTCTCCCGAGCAGACGTCAAGAAGCGCCTGGAAGAGGAAGGCCTCCGTGTCACCGAAGGAGGGGTGGTGCGTCACATCAAGCGCCGCCCTTCCGAAGGCGACGAACGAGGCATGTCCACGAGCGGCCTAGGCTCAGCAGACCCGAAGGGCAGCCCTCTTCGTCCACCTCCTCCTCCTCCTCCTCCTCCTCCGACCACAAGAAAATGAAGATGAGCATCAGTGGCGCTAGTGTCCGTGGGGCTGGCACCTGGAGCACGGAGGATTGCCGGCGTCTTTGCAATGCTTTGTTGATGAGCGGGGCGCCTTTGTCCAGCCCTCCTTTGCCTGTGACCCTCTTCCTGGCCACGGCTGGGCGTTTGTCAGTGTCGGCGTTGCTGGATCGACAGATGCCCACGGGGGATGGGAATGCGGATCAGGTGATTGGGTATCTGCCTACCTTCACCTGGAATGATGTGCGGGTTCGTGCTGGCCTCCCTGCCAAGGCCCCTGAGGAGCTGCAGGCGTTTTATGTCACGGAGTTGTTGCCTTTGTTTCAGCGGTTGTGTACGCATCGGGAGCCTTTGCCGGAGTCGGGGGAGGGGTTGAGTACCATTCCTAATCCGAGCAAGTCGGTGTTGGAGCACACGTCGGGCTCGCGGTCGATCGCTTATACTTTCATGCGGCGCCAGCAGTTGGTGAGGGCGATAAGGTATATTTTGGAGAAGGAGCCGAGGAGGTTGGTGGAGTATTTGGGGTCGACGGAGGGGAAGAATGCGGCGGGGAACTTGCCGGGGTGGTGGAGGGGGACGAGGCATGATGTGGCCTTGATGCTGGGGGCGTGGTGGAAGGGCTTGTTGAACATTGAGCAGATTCGGAGGGAGCAGAATTTGGGGCTGTGTGATGCGGCGATTGAGGCGCATTTGAAGAAGGCAGTGATTGAGAAGGCTGCAGCGACGGAGGTGCCCGTGCCATCGGACGCGGACTTGCGCGAGTACGCCCAGCGGGCCTTGGCCTCTTTTCCGGATCGGAAGACGCTGGAGGAACGGTTGCATCGCACGTGCATTATCATTGCGAAGCATGTCCCGGCGACGGCCGAGTTGAGGATTGGGGGGGCGCGTGGTGGCAATAAGTCGCCAGGGACATCGGGGCAGAGCAGCAGGGGGTCGACCCCGGTGTCGGTGCCTGGGAAGGAGGGAGGAGGAGAGGGGGGAGGTGGTGGTGGAGGAGGAGAAGGAGGAAGCGGAGGAGTTGCCGTGGATGCTCAAGCTGCTGCTGTTGTAGCTTCTGCTGCTGCTGCTGCTATCGGTGCCAACCCGGAGAAATCGCCCTTTCTGAAGCAGCCTGCGAGGTCTCCTTTGGCGCAGGTGGTTTCTTCTTCCTCGCCGGTGCCGCCTGTGGTGCAGCAGCAAGAGCAGCAACAGCAGGAGCAGCAGCAGCGGGAGGAGGCACCGGTGGAAGGCGAAGCAGCACCGCCCGCAGAAGTATCGGTGGCGCCTGAGCAGGGGCAGGGCGACAGTCAACCACCGCAGCAAGGAGATGGGGAAGAGCGGGCGGAGTAGTTAGTGGGAATGTGTGTAGTCAGGTTAAGACGGGAGATAAGAATCAAACAAGACAAAAGAGAATGTGCAGCGAATAAAAACCTTCTGTGTAGTAGTAGAGAAAACCTGAACTGATTCATTTGACCGGGAGAATGAAAGTAACAATTAGATTATCTATTTAGTATCAAAAACAATCACGTTGCTTGAATATATATACCAGTTTTCTTTACCTCTGGCTGGAATCAAGCTTCTAGCGTTAACAAGTACGGTATGCCTTGTGCTGTCGATGCTTCAGCTTCGATCAAGGCAGGCCTTTGGGAATAAGCTTGCTCGCGATTTATTTATCTGGTGCTGCTGCTTCCGACGGGCAGGCACATTTGGTAATCACGACGAAGGCGTATATCGTGCTGCCTCTGGCCTAATAAAAATTCTAGGTAGAGCTGTGGATTGCACGCGGGGGGCCAGAGTTTAGTTGCAAGCACCAAATAACCTCCTCCCTCGGTACCATACCCAGCAGTTGCCCTCAATCGGTCGTCTTTTTGCTTGCCAAAAGGCAGCAGAATGGAGCTAACCAATGGTATTTACACAGGCCCCAGGGCTGCAGAGAGGAAGCGAGTGGCCGTGTCCAGCTCTTTTGGTCGTGCGCGCTTTATTTGACAGCGTTTACCCACCACTACCCCTCCTCCCCTACCACAGCCTCAGCGTCGCCCCAGCCTTCCTCGTTCGTTGCTTCCTACTACCCCGCCCACCGCACGGCACAGCACAGGCAGAAGATGCTATCGTCCTGCACGTGGGCAAGCGAGCTCTTCGTTAGATGATTAGGAATACCCCTTGATTCGTTGCTCTCACCCCGCCCACCACAAGGCACAGCACAGGCAGGCAGAAGATGCTATCGTCCTGCACGTGGGCAAGCGAGCTCTTCGTCCCAGATGCCACCACCACCACGACCTCCTACCTAAAAGGTCGTGCCCGCAAAAACAAAGTCTCGGGGTCCGGCCGCCGGGATAAGCCTGCGTACGACACTGCTCTATCGCGGCTCCTAGCCGTCGCCCAACCCACCTATGCCACGACGCTGCCCACCTCCCGATTTTCCATGCCCTACTCGTTGCCAATATCCCTCTCCACTGCTCCTGCCGCTACTCAGGTCGAAGACACGGCCGCGTGGCTGGAAAATAAAGCTGGCATTGATCCCGCAGAAGGCCACCTCAATCCGCAGCGCGCGCGACGCAAGCGACAGCAAGTGGCCAATTTGATGCAGGCATGCCACGCGTACATCGGACAGCTGCTTGCTCTTCAAAGTGCCTCGTCCACGCCAGCTCAGCTCACGGTCATTGAGTATTGCTGCGGTAGCGGACATGTGGCGTTGCCTTTGGCGGCGCTCTATCCCTCCGTACATTTCGTCCTTCTCGACAACCGCCCCGCCTCCATCCACCAAGCAGAGGAAAGGGCCGCCACGGCCAACCTACAAAACGTGACATGCCGATGCGAAGACCTGCATGACTTTTCGCCCACAGAAAAGTTCCATCTGGGCATTGCTCTCCACGCCTGCGGCCCTCTGACCGATTTGGTCATGGATTTCTGCGTGCAGCAACGAGCAGCCTATGTTCTATGTCCCTGCTGCATTGGCAAGGTGCAAGCCAGTCCTCTAGAATACCCTCGCTCGTCTCGTTTTCGTGCCCTTTTCCCTGACCGGCGGCAGTATGAGTCGATGGCGTCTGCGGCGGATTTGAGTGTGCGGCAATTCTTTTCGAGATCAAAGGTGGTGGAGGAGACTGACAAGGAAAGCACCACTGGCAGCAGCACCGGCAATACCGAGGAGGAGCAGCAGCAGGAGCAAGAGCAGCAACAGCAGCAGGAGGAGCAGCACCAGCAACATCGACGGCGGCGGCTTTGCAAGACGTTTGTGGAGATGGATCGGGGTTTGCGGGCGGAAGAGGCGGGGTATGTGACGCGGTTGATGCTACTGACGCCGCGGGAGTGCACGCCGAAGAATGATCTGCTGTGTGGTTATCCAGGCGAATGGGAAGAGGGGGATTCGGGGAGGGGAATGGGGGAAGAAGGAGAGGTAGTGGAGGAGGAGGTGGAGCACGTGGTGGTCAATGGCGACGATGCCGCTGCGTTCGATGCCTGGTTTGGGGATTCAAGTGCAGGTGGTGAGGGAGGAGACGATGCCTCCGATGATGATGATGAAGATTGAGAGGAGACAAGCAAATGTCAATAAATCAAAAAGAAATAACAACCATAGTAACTTACTGTATGCCTTGAAGCACTTTTCATCTTTCCTTCTGGCCCTCTGCTCTCCATCTGTCTAACCCGATATCGCTCTTCTTCTGCGGCTTTCGTCATTCCTATCCCCACCCTATTACTACCACTGACGAACCAACAACCTCTCCTTCCCCAGGACGGCGAGGCCCTCCTTCAACAGCTCGTAGAAGTACCCCCCCTTGTCACCCGGATCAACAAGCAGCAGGCCGGGCGCCTGTTCTTGCCTTATCACGTCCAGAAAAGCGTCTATCCCGCTGTGGCCCCATATATCAACCAGTAAAATATGCTTCCTTTGCATCCTTCCCGCTGCGTACATCCGACAAAGTGCACGAATGCCGTCTAACCCAATTGGGTTCCCGCCCAAGCTGTGGGTCACCATTCTGGGCAAGCATCCCTGATCCCACCCCTCCAAGTAGACCCTCGCGCCAGCCTCCCACCCTATATCACACCCGTCTAACCCGATATACTTTAAGGTCGCATTGCAAGGCGCTCCCCCTCGAATAGCCTTCATCAAGGCGCTTACACCCGCGTCACCTATAGGATTGTCCGCCACATTCAATTGCACGAGCCCTGGGCAGTTGCCTTCTTGCAGCATGTGTGCCAACGCCGTGATGCTTGACGCCGTAAGCATGTTGCAGTTCAAGTTAAGCACCCCGAGGGAGGTATACTGATGCGGGCTGCGGCGCATAGCCGAAGCCAGGGGCATTACGTCTGAATCATCGAGGCCTCCATCAGTAAAAGTAATACATTCCAGCTTGTGCCAGTCCCCGCGCAGCAGTTTGTTGATCAAGCAAGCCATGGACTCGCCCTTCAGCGGCGTACCGATGCACTCGAGGAGCTTTAAATTGGGAGCCATGCTCGACCCGCCTTCGTCCAGGGCCTGCGCCCACGCTGTGACGTCCGCCGCTTTGAACAGTTTGAGTTTTCGCAGAGCCTCGGTCGACTGATTTCGGAAGATGTTTGCCCATGTCCTTTTTGAAATGTCATCGTCGATGGGAGTCATGTGCCGCCCTCCCAGTACCTTCAAGGTTTTTCCCAGGACGCCATAAAGGCGGTTGAGGCCCCGAGAAAATGCCTCCGTCTCTTCCTCCGTCTCCCCGCGCGAGATCCGCGGCCAATCGCCGTAGAGCCGGTGGAGCCCGCGGCATCCCTTAACGTCACGAGTGAGGATCAAAGTTTGCAAACTACACCACTTATGGTTTCCAAGTTCCTCAGGTAGCCAAAGCTCCTCCAATACCGGCAGCGGCACCGGGTTACCCTCCCTGGGTATCAGGGCGGCAAACACTAGATGGAGGCCAGGCGCTTCGATGTCAGTCTCGGGGATAGTCAGCTTCAGAGTGGATAACCTCGCAAAGGGCGTCTCTTTTATGACACGTGTCAATGCCGCAAGCCGGGAGATTGTATAGGTAGGGCGGTGGTTGCAGAAGGGATGAATTGTCGACTGTAGGTGCAGCTCGAACAAAGTTGACGGCGTCTCCTTCTCGAGGAAAGCCTCGGGCAGCGCTTCCAACGCCTCGCCATTCGAAATATCCATTACATACATAGAATCAGGCCGGTTGCAATCACACATCAAGCGGGCGAGGGCCGTAGTAGACATGCCGGGACGCCAAGGGTTCAGTTTCAGGTAGCAGGACAGGCCACCATGGCCAGCAAATAGGAGCTGGGCCCACTTGCCCGACGTCGCGAGCTGCCGTACTGCGGGGCGCTCAAGGTACATCATGACGCGCTCCAGCAGGACACCAGGAAGCCGGGCAGCCAAGATGCCCGCGTTGGCGCGGAGCGGGTCGGGAAGAGGAGCTGGAATCTTAGGGCGGGCAGCACTGCTGCTGCCTTCGCTGCCTTCAACATGCTGTTGCTGGTCCTGTAGCTGCTGGTCCTGGTCTTGCATTTCTTGTGGCTTGCTTCTCACGACGATCGATCCAAATGTGTGGTTTAGGCTACCTGTGGACGTGGTAAGGACGGAGCGGGTGGGTGGTTAGGCATTTGTCTTGTCTTCTTGCGGGCGTTGTCTTTGAAAAAAGCGGTGATTGATACGAGGCGTTTCTGTCCGTTAGATTTCGGGGGTTGTGAGAAAAAAGGGTGGGGAGGTTGCGAAAAAGGACGTAGTTTGCATGCTAAAGCGTGGGCAGAAGTGCTTATTTGATGAGAAGAGACTGTATTCCATCTTCTTAGTCCCTTGATTTGTGCCATGCCAGAATACAGGACCTTTAGGACTTAAAATGGTCTGACTCACCACGGCTCTTGTCACGATGCACTTTTTTGCCGCGGCGGGTGTGTGGTGGGGGCATGTTGCGTTCGCCAGGTAAAGCAAATGGTCGCGATAGAGAAGGCAGATTTTTGTTTAACTTGTGTACATATGCGCGTTTACATTTCTTTTCCCAAAGACAGCTAGCCTGGTTTGATCTTAATTTCTTGAAATCTTCCAGCAGAATGCCAGCTGCTTCAGTTTCTAGTTCCTACTCGTCGTTTTAGGTTGCAACGATTCTCCTGTCTCTTTCCCCCACTGCTCTCAGTTTCGGCCAGCCACCTTCCATCGATGCCAGATAGTTTGACAGCATACCTAAGGGCGACCCCGCTGCGTACACATTTACTTTCCTTCCATTCCCTCAGCGCCGTCGCTGTCATCATGTGCTGAATCCACTTTTATAGCTTTAAGTTCCCTTGCCAGGTCAAGCATGTTTTCCATGAAAGGTACGTAACCGGGCTCGTCCATTAGCGGGATTGTGTAAGGCGGGTTGGGCTCCCGGTCATTCCTTAACGTGTCCAGCAAAGCATCCGCCGTATCGTCGCCCGAGTAGTCGACGCCAAGATAGTGGTCCCGCATGAGTTTACCGTTCAGGTACATATTGCACAGACCACGGATACCGTCCACTCCAAGCGGATTCCTGTTCAAGAAATGTTCATAGACGTTGGGCATACACCCCTCGTCCCATGCCTCGAAGTAGACTCGGGCACCCCCTTCCCAGCTAATATCGCAACATTGCAATGACAGTTCTTCCAAGGTCGCATTACAAGGTGCCCCGGCCTGCATGGCTTCCACGAATGCCACCAAGCCTTCGTTACCGACGAAGTTCCTGTCGAGGTTCAGGATCCTGAGGTGCGGACACGCGCCTTGTTGGAGAGCCTTCGCCAATGCCTTCATCCCCGCTTCTCGAATATTGTTTCCATGTAACATCAGATTCGAAAGATTTGGGAACAAATGCGGGCTGCTTTGCAAGGCGCCGGCCATGAGAACCATGTCCTCATCGTCTAGCTCTCCGTACACCACCTGAAATCGCTGCAGCATTTGCCAGTCTCCCCGAGCAAGCTTGCGGCTCAAGCATGCGATGGCCTCTCCATGCAGCTGCGTATCAAGAAAAATGAGACGATCCAGATTTGGCGCAAAAAAATCCTGACCAGCCTCCTCCATTGCCCGTGCCCAATTTGCGAAATCTTCGGCGCCAATCAGTTTAATCTTCCGCAACGCTTGCATACGAGACGTCAAGTTTCTACAATGGCACGTCCAAACTGCCATTGTAATCGGATCAAAATCACTCACATGCCCCCCACCGAGCTCCTCTAAAGTCTTTCCTAACGTTCTGATCAGATGGCCAAACGTCCGCACAAAATTCTCCAGGTCCTCCATCACCAGCGCTGTCAATTCCGATGGGCGTGGGCCCCGCGCCCAGTCGCCGTACAAACGTGTCAGCCCGCGGCACCCTGCTTCATCTCGGCTCACGACGGCACTGACTAGTCTAATCCATTCGTCATCCGCCAGGATCATGGGCAACCACAATTCCTCCAGCACCGGCAAAGGAAGCGGGAAGCCCGAAACGGGATGCAAGGCAGCTAGCAGTCCCAGAAGCCCACCGGGTGCGATATGCTTCGCCGGTACCTCCATTTTCAGGACGCGTAGATGCGCAAACGGTGCCTTGTTCAGGGTGGCTCCCAGGCTGTCGAGCTGGTCACAGGTAAAACGAATCACCGGCTCGAGGGGTTCCACGGGCAACGCTGAATCCACCGCCCCCACCGGCTCGACCACTTCCGCAGGTTCTGCTGCCTCGACGGGCGCCACTGGCAATGCAGGATTCATAGGGGCCTCGGGCTCGGCGGGCTCCCCGGGTTCCACGGCCTCCCCAGGTTCCACGGCCTCCCCAGGTGCCACGGGCTCCATGGGCTCGAGAGTGTTATTCCCTGGAGGGGCCCATTCTGATAGGAGTTGCAGCTCAACCAGGTTTGACCATACACGTCCATCAAACGCTTTAGCCACTGCTTCTAACGCTTCGCCGTTGACAACGTACAGGTGGAACTCGGCAGGCGGCTTGAGGTGAGAACGCGGGCGGCTGCAGCCACGAAGCAAGCGGACGAGTGCTGGGATGGACTTGCCTTCACGCCAAGGTTTAAGTTGAAGACCGAGCGTGTCGCCTGGATGCCCCGCAAACTTGGCGTGACCCCAACGCCCTGAAGTTGCTAGTTGCCGCGATGGGTAATCGACGTAGGTGATGACGCGCTCCAGCAAGTCCGAGGGAAGGGCAGCCAAGGCGCCTCCGTTGACGCGGTGCGGATCGTAGGACACCGCCAGTTGTCCCAACGCGGGGCACTCGCTGAAGCTCAGGATGCGCTCCAAGAGATGTAGTGGGAGTCGTGTGGTCAAGGCGTCTTCGTTGGTGCGGCACCGCGGGTCGTGTGAAGCGCCAGTCTGCTGGACGAGGGGGGCATCATCTCCCTTCTCTTGGTGCTGGACCGATTCCATTTCTTTTGCTTGCATATTGAACGGACAATCCTCTGTGTTGTGGTGGCGGGGCTGTGGGAGGGGAAGGGGTGGTGAGCAGCGGCATGACAGTGTCCCGTAGCGTGTTTGAACGCATGATGAGCATGAGCATGACGCCAGCCGGATTTACGACCCCAGCCAGCCAACTGCGGCCAAACACACCAGTGTCCTTGTCCAATGGAAGCAAAACGATAAATCAAGTTGTGAAATATCCGCGATCGTCTTTACAAATCGTTTGCATACTGCCAAAGCATACAAAAACTCATTAATTTTGATTACTTATTAAAAAATATACTCAAGATTACCGCCACCGCCGCCGTTACCTTTTCTCCACCTATGCACATAACACCGATCTCTTTCCCTTCTCCCTTCCCCTCCATACACCACCCACTTCACAACCGTTTCAATGATTTGCGGCGGGCGTCTTTGCTGCGCTGCTGCTGGGTAATTTTCGATGCCAGGCCCACGCCCTTCTCTTCCCCTTCCCCCCTGTCGCCACCCTTGTCCTCTCCTGCCCCCGTCGCCGCCGACAAAGACAGAGAGGACGACCCGCCCTTTCTAGCAAGCCCTTTCCCCGCATCCTTGTTCATTGCCACCTCTTGTTTCCCCGCCTTCGCGGCCGAAGCTTTGCAGTCATGCTTGGGGGAGGCAGGGGCAGCGGCGAGGAGGACTTTGGCATGCACATTCGTGTAGAGTTTGGCGCGCCGCGCATACTGTGGAAATAGGGCAAGCAGTTGCAAGAATGGATGCAGGATAAAAGAGTTTGAGGAAATGCGAAAAAGTTTAGTATTGGAAACATATATACGAAAAAGGAAATACAGCCATCATCCAGCCCATGCCACCCCCCCTCCCCCGCTCACCTCCTCATAACCCGACATAAACAACCGGCCCGCCTCGTCATTCAAGGACGACTCGGGAAACGGCACAATGAGCAAGCATCGAATCACTTGCAAGGTATGTCCCAGAGTAATATCCGCCGACCAACTCCTCTTCAAGACATCCACGCACACATCACCCCCACTCCAAGCGACGTTCGGATGGTAAATCTTCGTAAAGAAGAAAGCTCTCGGAGGGGAATGGGGGTAGTTACGACTCAGCGCCAGTTTTAGTCGAAAGGTCCCCCCTTCATAAGGCGTCCCCACAGGCCCTTGCATGTCAACATGGATCTCCATCAAAGTCTGTTCATCGTTCGGCACGAAGGAGACTCCTTCCGGAGGAGAGGTCATGAGTTCTCGCACTTCTCTCGCCAAGCGTTGGATGACTTGCGGGGAGAAGTTTTCGTGGGACCCCGCACCAGACAAACGGCGGGGGTTAATGATGGGGGGCAGAGGCAGGTTTGAGGACGACGTGGAAGGAGTACTCGGGGTGGTGGTGGTGGTTGTAGTGATATGTGTGGCCGAGACGAAGGACGAAGGGACTGCTGTTGTCGTTGTTGTTTCTGTAGTGAACGAGGAAGACACAGCCGCGAGCTCTGATGTAGGAATGCTGCTTGTGCTGGTGCTGGTGGTACTGGTGCTGGTGCTGGTGCTAGTGGTGGTGCTGGTGCTGATGCTGCTGGTGCTGCTTCTTCCAGTGGGACTTACAGGCACTCGCCCCACTGCCTCAAGGGCAGCAGTGACGGCGTCCATACTCATGGCGCTGTCGTCCTCCGTGCCTTCTTCTTCTCCCAGAATCAAGCTTGGGCGCACAAACACACCGCTGGCCCTTCTTGCAGCCCAAACATCATATGAACTGTCCATTTTTACTTATGGGAGAGGGCTGGACGCTGGGACGGGGTGGTGGCAGCAAGGGCAGCGGAAGAGACGATGCCGCGAGACAGGGACTTGTAATGGGAAAGAGCGCGGGCCTGGTTCTTGTTGGTGGCGAGCTTGTACCGACAGACGTAGTAAGACGCAGGCAAGGCGGCGGCAATGACCCACTTCATGTAAGTAGTGGGGTGTTGGGGCGTCGGGTGCGTTGGCTGTCTGTGTCGCTGTGTGCAGAAGGGAGAAGGAGGATGAGGGGATTGAGTGATCGAGCAATATGCAGGGTCTGCGGGACTGAGGATCGGAAACCCCAAGGTAAGCTCAGTTACACACCAAGCACGTGTTGGCTGTGGCTGTGTGTATGTGGGACACAAGCACAACGCCCAGAGGAGAGGAGAGGGCGCACACACAGGCTCAGGAGAAACGGCCGCCGCGGCAACAACGGAAATTTCGAAATGATGTTTTCAAAAAATGCCAAGCAGTCTCATCTCGCACCACACGCTTCCGACCCCAGCTCACAACCCTCCCGCACCCACTTTGCACCGCCACAGGGACCAGGACGACGCTTACTTTGCAAGGCTTGCGGTGGGGAAGCTGCAGAAATCTCCCTTGAGCACGCAAAGGCAAAGACACAGAGCAGCAGCAGATCATCAGCATCATCATCGAAGAGGAAGCCAGGCCAAAGCGACCCAAACAAGATGAGCACCGCATCCGCTGCTGCCCGTCTCGGCTACGAGATCTTGTCCAACGGCAAGGCGGGTCCCAAGAAGACGGTGGTGTTTCTGCGTAAGTACCGCAGGTGGATGCTTCGTGGCCACCCTCCCCTCCGACACCAACACGACAAGAGTCTCTCACCCCCCCCCCCCCCC
>AFGL01007188.1:0-11927 GCA_001614225.1 Nannochloropsis limnetica | reverse complement strand
GGAGGGAGGGAAGGAGGGAGGGAGGCAGAGACGGTGACGGGGCCCTGCCCACCGGCGGCTGGGCGGAGGAGGAGGGAAGGAGGGAGGGAAGGAAGGATGGTGGAAAAGGGGGGAGGGAAGGAGGAAGAGGGGGCCAGTAGAGTCGAAGATAAAATAATAAGGGGGAGATAGTTGTGTGTGTGTGTGTGGCTGTGTTGGTGGGATGGAGCGAGATGCGACGAGAGAGAAGAAGAGTCAAAAGGACATTAGAAGTAGAGGCAGAAAAAGAGAAGCGAAAAACAACTTTCATTGACTAGCAGATGGAGAAAAAGAAGAAGAGGAAGAAGAAGAAAAAGAAGGAGACGAAGAAACAAGACAGGACGGTGCGTATGCGTGCGTACGAGGAGACAAAAATAAAACCAGAGAAGAAAAAAGGGAAAAAGAAGCACGAAGAACAGAAGAGAAACGACCTAAAAAGAAAAAGAAAAAGAAAAAACGACGACGAAGAATAAACCAAGCCAAGAAGATGTCTATACTCTTCCCTCAATCTTTTCTCTACTTCCTTTCATTCCCTCCCCTGATACAAATGCCCACGCTGCTGCCAATCCCGCACCAACCGATCAAAATCCTTCTCCGTAAACGACAAGAGCTGCGCCGCCTGCACATGCTGCATCTGCCGTCGAAGCACCTCCACCAACTCCCCCTGCTTCGCAAAAGCCACCCTCAACCCCTCCTCCTCCTTCTCCAGCTGTCTCACCTGTCTCTCCAATCTCTTACTCACCGCTTGTGCCCTAGCCACCTCCTCCTTCCGTGTCGCTTGCTCCTTGATCAAAGCAGCCTTCAGTCGCTTTTCCTCCTCCTGCAACCGCTGTAGGCGCACGTCCCTCCCCTGTGCCGCGGAGCGAAAAGTCGACAACGTCCGCTTCGTGTCCACCAAGGCCTCTTCCGCCCTTTCAGCTCGTTGGGCATGCCGCATCCCTAAGCCCTCCCTAACCGTCTTTTGGTTTCTGGCCAAGGCCAGGGCGGCTTCCAGCTTCTTGACTTTATCGGTGAGCCGCTGGTTTTCGCGCTCAGCCTTTTTGAGGGCACTTTCCATTTGTCGCACGCCCTTGTCGACGGCCTGCTTCTTGCCTGGGGTGGGCTGCCGCTCCTGCTGCGGTTGCTGCGGTTGCGGAGCCTCGTGTAGATCTTGCGGCGCCGACGAAATGGGGGTGGTCGTGCTGGTGGTTGGAGGGGCTATCTCCACCAGGACTGGCGGCGGCGGCGAGGTGGGGAGGGAGGAAGGCAAGGGCGGGTCCAGGGCAGCTTGGAGCTGAAGAAGCCGGCGGTGCAGGACGGACGAGGACCGTACTGGTTGTCGTTTGGGAGGGAAAGGGAAGCTGGCGTGGCTGTCGGCGCTGGTGTGGCTTGCGAAGGAGGGTGTTGCTGATCCGGCTTGATGAGGGCGGGAAAGACGGGACGTGTTGTTGTTGTGCAGCAGCGGGCGAGACACGCCGGCCCTCGGCTTGGCTGATTCCATCACGGCCTTATTTGTGCTGTTTTAAGTAGCAGGTGGGGATAAAGTTGAGTTGATTGGTTGTGTTGGTGCCGTAGAGCAAAGCACAATAGTTTTGAACGCATAGGAAGCACGAGCGATGCTGCTTGTGAGGTTGAAGCCGTTGGTTGAAGCAGATGGGCGGCGAATTTTCGCGGGGCAGTTTTACAAATCGCAAAAGGCAGCGCCGAAAGCTAATCCACAACGCGCCCAGGCCCTTGTCGTCCTGGGGCTGCCTAGTCCTTCTCGCCTTGGCGGTCCGCGTCATCCCTTTCCACGCCCGCACACAAGCACAGGAAGACACCGCCATAACACCCCTTGTGGAGCGCGGACCACGACACACACGGCCAGGATGCCCAGAACAAAGCAAATCGTCAGGAAGACTTTTTTGGCCGAGATGTCTCAGGGCACCAGCATCACCAACTGGAGCCGTAGGAGCAGCAGCAGCAGCACCACCACCACCAACAGCAGCAGCAAGGACACCAGCAAGAGCAGCGAGAGCAAGCGCAGCAAGAGCAAGAAGAGTGCCATCATCCCTACCGCAGCGAGCCCAGAGATTTTCCTCGACCTGCCTGAGAGCATTCATACCGTCATTGCCCGCTTTTTCAGGCCGAAACAGGCTTTGAAAATGACTGCTACCTGCTCTCGCTTTAGCTTGCCAGGGATCTCCCAACTGGTACGGTTCCGACGAGCTCCATCTGGTGTCGCGTGAAAATTTGCCTTGCAGCAAGCTGTTCGCGCTGCTAAGGCGGCTTCAAGGCCTGAAGACGCTTTCCGCCCGCTCCGTCAGTATCATTAATCCGTTGGCGATCGTCATTTCCTTTGGTCTGTGCAAGAACATCTGCAACCTGTACCTTGACAGATGGGGTAAGCCGGCGCCTGCGCAAGCAGCTGATTGTTTAGGCGCGGCTATCGAGGCTGGCTTTATGCCCGCGCTGCAAGTGCTGAAGATCACCCAGGAGTTCAAAACTGGTGGCATCCAGGCTTTGTTGAGCGCTTTTTGCAAGGGCGCCTCCGCCAACCTGCATTCCCTGAACATCCCTCTGCTTGAGAGTGTTGACATTGAAGACTTGGGCTTAGATGCCGATGAGCTCGAAGACTATGAAGAGTATGGTGGAATGGACGATAACGATGAACAGACGGAGAAGAATGTGGAAGCCTTCGCTGACATGGTAGAGGCCCGAGCGCGTCTAGGTTACTGCGTGGGGCTGACAGAGTTGCCGTACGGCTGGATGGGGCACGGTTCTGTGGACGCTAGAATGCGAGTTTTGCGCTCGACGCTGGCGAGCCTGGAGGCTTTGCGATTCGAGGAGGAAGGACTGGACTACGAATCTTGTAAAGAATTGGCGCGCGTGTTGATTAGCGAGGAACTCTTCGCCCCCAAATTGGCTGTTCGACGCGCGTTTTTCAATTTATCGGGGCGAATATGACGATGTTCCAAAACGTGCTCGAGCTCCACATATCTGGTTATGGTCTGAAGAGGGATTTATTCCAGGCTTTGTGTTCTACGCTGAAGAGCGATGCCTTGCCGTGCCTTGAAAATCTGTCGCTGAGGGGCACGCACATTCCAGCCGACGTTATTACCACGTTGCTCGAGAGCCTGGAGCAAAGTGCATGCGCTCACACATTGCGAGAGTTGGATTTGTGTGCTTGCAGCATTTGCGCGGAGGGCGCCAAGGTCTTAGGTCTAGCTATTGAACGAAATTTCCTGCCCTCCTTGCAGAAACTTGACATACACAGCAATAAGCTCGGCAACGAGGGGGTGACCTACATGACACAAGGCCTGCAGGCGTCCTCGCTCACCAAGCTTGAAAATCTCGATCTGAGGCATGTGGAAATGGACGATGCGGGTCGCAAGTGTTTGGCGGATGCCATCAAGAATGAGGCGTTGGGAATACTCGGATCTGGTCTTAGTGAGATGACTTTTTCTTGTGTTGTCTGCGGATGTGCGTTGGAGGAATGGCGCCTTTGAGAATTCGAGCTTGTTGGTGTGTATGATTTTTGTTTTCACGTCTGGAGCTGCGGCGCTTTTGTCCGTCGAATCATTCATAGAGCTTTGCCCCATTTTGAAAAGAAATTGTTTTTATCGTCAAGACATGAGAGACGTATTAGGAAAAGTGAGAAGAGGGAGTTTAGCGGGGCATTTTGAGGAGGGTAGAAGGCGCGGGTCGGACAGAGCGCTCAACCAGCAATGGAAGAGATTGAAGCTAGTTATTGGAGAGACGAAAATTCCCATGTCAGATTTGGAGAAAGCAAACACGAAAGGCTAATGAGGTGGGCAGAATCGAAAGAATCAAATCAGAGGACAGAATAGAAAGAATCAATACAAGCCTGAGGATGTGCTGGCCCTAACTCAATCGCTCATCATGCATTGCCCTGTCTTCAAACATCTTTACTTGCCGCACGTTGATTGGCAAGTCCTGCACGACAGCCGGATAGATTAGGGCGGAACATCATGCTGCGAATCTTTTTAGGCAGGTCTAAACTTTGAGCGAGGGGTCTAAGACGCAGATCAATGCCAATGAAAGTGATGCGTCGACATTTGATGCCGTCAATATTAATGCAGCCCATCCGTCAGCCTTGTGATGCGTCGACAGCATTTTTCTCACGCTTGCAACTTCCAGAGGAGGGACTACGTCTTGTTTTTGCAAGAAACCGACAACGTGTGCGCGCGAAAGGAAAAAAAAGAAGAAAAAATCAAAATCGCAAAATATTCCGATCAACTCCAGCTCTTTTTCTGTTCTTTTCATGTTTTTTAAGCAAATAACAGGTTTAAAATACAACAGCCTTGATGCTTGATTGGACTCGCGATTGAATTACAGACAGCAATGAAGAAAGAGGAGGTCCATGGCCGTGATTTGGCCGCTCGAGGAGGCGGGCGGTGGAGGAGGGGCGGCGGACAGCAAGGACAAGGCGAAGGTGGCTTTGCGAAAATAGGGCTTCTTGATCGGCATCTTCTTCTGGGCAAATTTGCAGTCCTTATGCTAGTGTCGTTGCCGCTTGTGCTGGGGTTGCTGGTGCTGCTGCCGTGCTACCTGCGTGCTAGTAGCACTTCGCTTCAAGGGGAGTCCGGGGGGGAAGAGCGGAGGGCAGCAGCAGATAGGCGGCGCCACCGGCACACAAGCGGCGTAGAGACAACGTCCTAATGATACTCAGGCTCGTCGTCAGGCTACGGCTGTAGTCGGGATTGAGGAGTAAGGTGAGAAATGTCCCAACACAGATGACGCAAACAAGTCAGGGGGGAGCAGGAGGTTGCCGAAGGTTGCCAGGTGGTTGAAGAAGGCGGCCAATTTCAGGTAAGAAGCCACACAAATACAGCAGCGCCCACAATTGGTGTCCATGCCCTTGCCCTGGGCTCTCCTTGCCTTCGTGCCTCGGCTTAGCATCTATCAAGCAAGCCTGACTTACTCCACGACATCCAATCCGCCCCGCATCACAAACAAGCACAGGCAAAGAAAGACAAGCCCGCGCTTGGCCACGGCGCCCACCGAAGAAGGATCAGGGCACGATGCCTCGCGGCAGCAGCAAGGGCGGCAGCAGCAGCAAGGGCAGCAGCAGCAAGGGCAGCAGCAGCACCACAATCGTTACCGCCACTAGCAGCCCTGGAAGCCCTCGGTTACTCTTTGATCTGCCCGAGAGCATCTACTCCGTCGTTGCTCGCTTTCTGCGGGTGAAGCAGGCCCTGCTGGTGACGTCTACGTGCGCCCGGCTCCACTTGCCGCAAGCTTCTCAAGCTTGGTACGTTCCTGAGAAGCTCAGCCTGAATTGGCACCCAGGCCGCATGGCAGCACGCTTGCCTCGCTGCTGCGACGCCTTCCACGCGCGACGAAGATTCGGGCCGGCTACGACCAGATCATTTATCCCTTGGCGATGGCCAGTGCCTTGGGCTTGTGCAAGAATCTCTGCGAGGTTCACATTGGTGGTATGACAACGGGGGGAACCGGAGGTAGGGTAATGGGAGAAGTTTCGGCCCACGCATTAGATTGTCTCGGAACGGCCATCGGGGCTGGCTCCATGCCTGCGCTGCAGATCCTGAAAATCACTCATGATTTCGAGAAGGGAAGTGTCCAGGCTTTGCTGCGCGGTTTTTGGAACGGTTCGTCTCCCCACCTCCACACGCTGGACGTTTCAATTATTTATAGCGATGAGATTGGAGGTTCCGATGCGGAGGAGGGCGACTACTACCGGGATTACCCGATCAACGAGAAGGAGACGAAGAAGAACGTGGAAGAACTCGCGGTGATGCTCGATAAACGGAGGCATCTGGGTTGCTGCGTGGGGCTGAAGGTCTTGCTGGATGGGTGGACGGAGTTCGGTTCTATGAGCGCCGTAATGCGAATCTTACGCTCTGTGCTGGGCACCCTGGAGGCGTTGGATTTTACTGACCAGAAGCTGGACGATGCTAACTGTGCGCGATTGGTAGACCTCTTGGAGAACGAGGAAGTCCTGGTCCCGCAAATGAAAAGGGTTGGTTTTTATGGAGCATTCCAAGGACTTGGCGGCGCGACGCGAGTCTTTCAAGCCATGGGGAGGACGACGGCGTTCAAGAGCGTGCACAGGCTCGCTATCTCAGAAGATAATCTGACGACCGAGGCCATGCATGCTTTGATGTCTGCGCTGAAGAGCGATGCCTTGCCAAACCTTGAGGTCTTGTCGCTAAAAAGCACTCCCATTGCAAGCGACGACCTGGCCGCCTTGCTCGAGGCCCTAGAGCAAAGTGCATGCGCCCACACACTGCGAGAGTTGGATTTGTCTAAGTGCGGCATTTGCGCGGAGGGTGCCAAGGTCTTGGGCCTGGCTCTTGACCGGAATTTCCTGCCGTCGTTGGAGGACCTTAAACTTTCCAGCAATGAGCTTGGCAACGATGGGGTGACGAACGTGACGCAGAGCCTGCAGGCGTCGCCTCTCAAAAAGCTCACACTGGAATTGAAATATGTGGGCATGGATGATGTGGGTCGCAAGTCGTTGGCGGAGGCCATCAAGAGTGGGGCGTTTGGGCATACTCGGATCTGGTCTTAGTGGGATGTCTTTTATCTTGTATTGTCTGCGGATGTGCGATGAGAAGTGGTGCCTTCGAGAATTTGACCTCTTCTTTA
This sequence comes from Nannochloropsis limnetica, assembly GCA_001614225.1. NCBI lineage: Eukaryota > Eustigmatophyceae > Eustigmatales > Monodopsidaceae > Nannochloropsis > Nannochloropsis limnetica. The sequence goes on along the minus strand of AFGL01007188.1, from coordinate 5,318 downwards.
TGTTTATATTTTTTCTTTTCCAGGTCTGGAGCTGCGGCGCCTTTGTCGGTCGAATCATTCATAGAGCTTTACCCCATTTTAGAGAGTATCTAATTTATCGTCAAGATCTGAGACATGCTAGAACAATTTAGGGGAGGGAGGTCAGCGGGGCATTTTGAGGAGGGCCGGAAGTAGAGGACATCTTCGGGCGAGAAAGTGGTGGAAGCTAGGAATCATATTCATACGAAACAAATCCAAATTATTAGCAAAGAACGTAAGAAAGAGCTTAGGAGTACAGAAGCGAAATCGATGCCAGCGTCAGTTTACATCCACACATTAACATCACCCTTCTTGAATTGAGCATGCACATGCACTTTCCGCAAGAAATAATCACGTTCGGGCTTCCATCGCGGAGTCGACGGAGTCAAGTCAAGTATCCGAAAGAAAATTCATACACACACGCACAAGCGAGTCACCAAGAGTTCACACACCTGCTCTTCTCTCTTTTATTATTCTTTTTTACCAAATCATCTAGAATTCACACCTGCTTTCCTTTTCTCTCATTCTAATTAGAACGCAGCCCTTGCAAGACATCAACCTCCAGGCTCAAATCCCTTTGCCAGTTTTGGAATGCCTTGTCTTCCCCCCGTCCGCCAATTCAAACTATGTGCAACTCTCTTACTTTATCTCCCACTACACTAACCATTATCACTCCCTTAAAACCCCCCTCGCCGCGAAGGAGGCTTGGGCGGCGGGACTAGGCTTCTCGACGACGCCATGGGCATCGCCACCCCAGCAGCGGCCGGAGGATGGGGCACCGACATGGACGAGCTCTTGCGCATGCTTGCAGTGGTCGCCATCTCTACATCTCCCTCCCCTACCACCACGACGTCATCATAGGGATACGCTTTGACCGTCTCTTCCTCTACTCCCGCCCCTCCTGCTTCAGCTCCTGCCACCGCGGCGCCGTGCCGGATGGCATGCAGCATGACCAGGCCCAGGCCCACCACCAAGAGCAAGGCACCCAGGATGGCACACACGATGGTGGTGAGCTTGATCAATTTTTCGGTGCCGTACACCATGCGTTTGAAGTACTTGGCGTCAAACGGAACGACACTGGCGTGCTGCGCAACGTGGAGGACGGGCAAGGCCTTGACAGGATAGACCGTCTTGTGGAACTGGTCAAAGGCCCCTTGGGTCGTCCCCACGTTGAGCTGCAGCTGGATGTTGGCGTTCATGGTCTTGCCAGTCACGGGCTCCACGTCAAGGTAGCTGTCATCACGGGTGGGGTCAAACGCAGCGAGGCCCCCAATGTCGGCCATGTCAAAAGGCGCGGTGGGGCGGAAATGCGGCTTGCTAAAATAGGTCACGCCCGTCATGGAGTCAGTGAGGTTGAACAAGCCATCCTGCTTCACCTGGTCCATGCCAAAGGTCTTGGCGTCGCTGCGAGAGCTGCTAAACGTCTCAGGCACCACGCGAAAGCGCTTGAGCTTGATGCCTTCCACCACCACGTCCTCGGAAAAGGCAAAACGCAACGGCAGCACGAATCCCGGCACAAAGACAGACAGCACCACGCCAGGCTTGTCGATGGCAGCAAAGGGCGGGAACTGCATCCCGTCCGAATACCCAAACTGTACCGAGCCAGGAAGGTCCTTGGCACCCCCTGCAAAGGGGATCGTCCCGCCCGGCCAGATGTTGGCAATGTTGCGGTCGCCGCGATAGGTGAAGAAAGCTCCCGCGCGCTTGTCGTCGTCCTTGCCCGTGTGATACGTGTTGGGCACCTTGGCAAAGACCCGAGCCGTGCGCCTGCTCCCATCCACGTTCTCCGTAATATTGAGCGAGGCGAAGCGACAGGCCGTAAAGGGGTTCTCCACATCGTTCGAGGAAAGGCAGTGCGCGGGGCCATCCAAGCTGGGGTCGTTGGCCAACAGACTGAACTTAAGAGCTCGAGGGTCGTCCTTTGCCAAGCTCAGCTGCAGGATAGGCGCGGAATACCCGTACAAGCACTCTCGCAGCGTCCGCTTCGTCACCAGCCCACCGTTCTTGCTCAGCACATCCTGCTGGAGCAAGGGAGCAACAAAGTTCCGCGCCAGGTAGGCCAGGTAGCCCTGCAGCAGGGCCCAGTCGCTCTTGGACTGGAAGCAGTCCCGAGGATCAGCCAAGGTCTCGCCGATATCCTCCAACCCAAAGTCAACAAAGGTCGGGCGGCTGATGCTAGGCCCCGGCAGGCCCAACACGTGCGTCTGGAAATAGACCATGGGCCGCTTGGCCAGGTCAAAGGTGCACTTGGCCTGCGTCTTGTTCCAGCGCTTGCCCCCGTACATAAACGTCTGCGCCCCCGCCTCCTTCTCCGCGTACCAAGCAAACTCAGGCGGGAGCTCGGGCTGCATGCTCTCAGGCGTGGCCATGCTTTCGTTCTTGAGGCGGGTGATCACGTCCCCCACCGCCCATTGCCGCCACATAAAGTCACTCCATTGCGTCACCTCTGCCGTGCCCGCATCTTCAGGCTGGAGGGCCTCCTTGAAGATTTTGACCGTCGCGATCTCGAGCATGGGGTTCCGGTAGATCTCCAGCAAGTACGTCCGCAGCACACTATACTGCCGGTTGGTCAGTCCAAAATGCCTCGTGATGGTGTCTTGGACATCAGCATCCCCCCACAGCCAATACGAAATGCCATACCGCTCCGAAGCACTGGCCCGCCCAATATTCAGAATCGCGTACTCATCATTAGGGTTCCAAAGCCGCTTCACCGTTGCCAGGGGGATGTGCTCCGCTTCGGTCAGCTTGGTGTTGATGCACAGCTGCAGCAGGTTCAAATCCATCTTGTTCTTCCGATCCACGGCCTTGAAGAAATTAGCGGCCGCGTCAAAGCCACAGATCCTCCCAAACATGTTGGCCGTGCATCCACCACCCCACCGGGTTTGGGTGGCATCCTTGGGCGCTTGCATGGCATCGAGGATTTGGGTCATTGCGTCAGCTGCCATTTCGATGGCCATCACCACAGCATTCTCCTTGAGGGTAGGCAAGAAGTAGGTCTGCATCTGGTGCAAAATCTCGGCCAAGCCCTGCTGTGAGCCAATCTTGAGGAGGTTTGTCTCGCTGCCGGCCGTGTAGACAGCGACGGAGTAGGGGAGGTTGAAGGAGTAGACCGATTGCGTGTCCAGGATAGCGGGGTCGCCCACGAAGTCGTGCTGCGTCTGCGTGATGAAAGTTACCAAGCGGCCCTCGTCCGAGAAAGACACGTTCACCTTCTTCGTCCGCTGCTGGAAGGAGAAGGGCCCCACCTCCTGCACCACGGGTGGCTTCCCCGCCAGGAACTGGGTCGGGTTAGTGATGTTGTAGAGGTGGTAGGTGTAGAACAGCGGCGTCTTCTGCTGCTCGCCCGTCGCCCAGGCCTTGAACTCGGGGTGGCTGGGAGAGTCCACCACCACCGTCTTCCGGATCTCAGCGTTTCGGTACGCATTACCCTCGATGTCCGTCACGGCCGCAATCACCACGAAGAGCAAGCCCGTGAAGAAGAGGCCGATCCCCCACCGGCATTGACGGGAGGCCCACGCTGCCTGGAACCAGTCACGGAGAAGGGCGGGAGGAGGGATAGGGGCAGGGTCAACGTAGACGCCGGTGCGCCGGGCATTGCTAGAGCTCCGGCTTCGGGTCCTTTCCGTGCGGCCAAACTCGTCACGCTGGTGGTGGCTGCGGTGGCTGCTGGCATGGATGGGCCGCGAGCTGCTGTTGCTCCTGCCGCTGCTGCCGCTGCTCTTGGTGCTGCCGTTGCTGGTCGTGCTGCGGGTGGAAGAACCCATGCGACTCGTCTTGCTACCATGGTGGTGACGCTCGCTCCTGTCGCTCCTGTGGCTGCGCTCGCTCCTGTCGCTCCTGTCGCTCCTGTGGCTGCGGTCGCTGCGGTCGCTGCGGTCGCTGCGTTCGCTGCGGTCACTGCGGTCGCTGCGTTCGCTGCCGGGCTGTGGTGGGGGGGAGCGAGACGAACTCCGGGAGTGGGAACGACCCCGCTCCATGTCGCTGGTGCGCCTTCCCGCCGACGACGCCGTCCGATCAAGCCTTGCCGTCGTTGCTGCAGCAATTTCTTCTAGGGGAGGATCGGCGGGCCGGTGTCCTCGGGATGTGGAGGAGGGCCGGGCTGGGTCGATGAGGACAGCGCCAGGGCCGGGTGAGATGCTTTGCAAGGAGTCGGAGCTCCCCGCCTTCTCGGGTTCCATCATCCTTTCTTCTTCCTGTGTGTATGTGTGCGTGTGTGGTGGTGGATGGGTTGGTACAGAGGAAGGGCAATGCAGATAGAAGAGCATAGAGGTCTAGGACGACAGATTACAATCAAGTGGGGACAAGAGGGCACCGGAGATGTAATAGGGCAGAGACGCAAGGAGGACGATGTGCGCCTCTAAGAACGTGGCACAGAATGAGCATGACAGCCTAATTCTACACAAGCGAATCTGCACCGGGACATGGCCCTGGACGCGGGATTAGGCCACACGCGGGCGGAGGCCGAGGGAGCAAGGGGACAAGCACCCGCTCATCAGAGACAGACAGAGGGACACGCAGACAAATGCCCCCCCTCACCCAGCAGTGACCATGTTGCCACGTGGGGGAGCCACGACGTACCTCGTTCAGACAGGATGGGTCACCCAGCCGGGCTGTGGACGCAACGAAGAAGAAGAAGGAGCAAGACTGCAAGGAGGCAGAGGCAGCGGGCGTTCCCCCGTGTGCCTTCTCTGTGGTCTGTGCGTGTGTGTGGAAAGGCGGGGGGATTGTGAGGATGGCTGTTCTGGTCGCGTTTGGGGACAGAAGGGTGTGGTCTGCTCGTCGCGGGGTTCGATCTGGGATTATTCCTCCTCTCCTACGAGAGTGCGACGCGTTTGCTTGACCTCGTTTGCTTCCTCACTTGTTCTTTCCGTTGAGGTCAAGCGAGGTGAGAATCGGGGCAAGTCAGTGACATTAGCCGTCACCGCCTTGTTCTTTCCCCAGACCAACTGCGAATCCTGCTGAACTTGTTTGCAACAAGGCACGCAAGGGTATGCAGGTATTACGTGTGTGTCGCAGGGTTTCGTGTATTGTGACGCGGGGCAATGGCAAGAGGACCCCTCAACGGTTGATTTGATTATTTGGAAATGCGAACCGGCACCGTGACATGGTTCCTGCGATTCCTTGCTTTGCGGTGCACGATTTGGAGTAATTAGTTTGTTTGTTGGTTTGTATTTCAGCATGTGATTGTTTGGACGAGTTATGTACCCTATTTTTTGTTGCTTTACCTTGTGATTGATTTCTTGCAATGCCTTGCCTTTATACTACGAGTCACATGCGCCGGCTTCTTGTCTTGTCTTGTC
>AFGL01006970.1:0-14103 GCA_001614225.1 Nannochloropsis limnetica | reverse complement strand
TCTCTGCCTGCTAACCGCAGGCACCCTTGTTCTTGACCACAGCACGAAGCCCCCTGCGGCTTCCACTCCTTCAGCGGGGACAAGGAGGCGGGAGGTTATGAAGCAGTCTTCGATTAGCGCCGCGGTTGGGGGGGAGGCAATTGCTGTACGGGCGCATCAGACCACAGCGGTTGGCGAGGTGGGGCAAGTTGATGACCTCCTCTCCCTCCCAAGCTCCCAAGCAAGAACCACATTCTCATTTCCCTCCCATTACCCATACACACAGAGTGAAGCATGGCGGACACCGCCGAGACAACGCCCGAGTCCCCGACCTCCATCTGGACCTCGCGTTCGGCAAAGGAGTGGGCTTCACTCGAGGAGAAACTGGAGATTGGCAGCATCCCTTCAGCAAGCAGCAGCAGCAGCAAGAGGACGTGCCGCATCGTTGTGCTGTCCAAGACCCTGGATCCAGAAAGAGGCGTCTGCAAATGTACCTTCCGTCTCATGCCCCGCCTCACGGAAGAAGAAGAGGAAGAGGACGAGGAGGACCTGTTCTTGGCAGAGGAGAATGGCGTAGTGCTCGAGCTGAATGCGTCTTCCACAGCAGCAGCAGGGACAGGCGTCGCCTACCCCTTTGTCCCACCCGCCCTGAAAGTGGTGCGTGGCGCGGAGCTCTTGCCTAGCAACATCGTGAGCAATGACCAGGTGATGCTCCTCCCTATGCTAAACGCGTGGACCCCGAAGCTAGGACTGGCAGACCTCATGCTCGCAGCGGCCGAGGCGGTCCAAGCACACGCAGAAGGCAAGAACGACGACGACACCACCTTTGTGCCCGGACAAGCCTTGAGCGTGGCGATGTTTGGAGACCGGCTTTTTCAAGGCACGGTGGCCCAGCAGGGTGGCGGGGTGTTGCAACGGTACCTGGGGGTGAATGACAGTTGGTTGTTGAGCGTGAAAGCGCATGATACGAAGCTAGAGACCGTCGTAGTGATCAAAGCGCAGCCGCAGGGGCAAGTGAGCAAGCTGAAGTATAAGCGGGGGGTGTCGATTTCGGTTGAGTTTAGGGATGGGGATCGGTGGATGTTTGCGATGCCACGGGCTGCGGAGTGCGTGGAAGCAATTCAAGCTGCTTTGCAAGTAAAGGGGGTGGTGGGGCGAAAGATGAGCCAAGCGGCGCTCAATCACGTGACGTGCGCCAAGGCCTGCTTGGACGAAGCACAACGACGAGAAGCAGATTTGCTTGGGGAAGGCGGAAGAATGTCGATTGAAAAGGTGCAGGAAGTTTGTGATTTTTACAAGCATGCCATCGAAAAATTCGCCACAATCTCGACAGACGAAAACAAGCAAAAAACCACCGAGGCTATTACCCTACTCCAATCCTTCCTCAGTCATCCCGAGGTCCAAGATCTCCTCACCCACAAACCTTCTCCACCTCCTACTCCTTCTGCTGCTGCTGCAGCTGCAGGACGACGTCTCCCCGCCCTTCCCACCCTGCCCAAGGTCAATTTCAATCCGTTCCCACCACAACCAAAACCGAAGAAGGGCGAGGTCTTGCCTCGATCAGCAACAGCAGAGATGGCATCAGGGGAAGATGATGGGCTGGCACGAGAAGAGAAGAGGTTGGGTCCGTTGTCCTCTCGACTGAAGGAGCTCTTGGATTTGAACTTGAACGACCCCACGTCAGCAGATGCTCGGGAGCGAGGTGACAGCATTTCGTCTTCTTCGGGAGGAGGAGGAGGAGGGGAGGGAGGGAGGTATGCAGGGACGGGGGCAGGGAGCATGGATATGGCGATGCATGAGCTGGATACAGTGTTGGGGGAGGCAAACAAGGAGCTGGAAAGTTTGAGATCACCTGCGACAGCGGGGACGACGACGACGGCGGGAGGGGCGGAAGAGGAGGAAGTTGTGATATAAAGGCATCATGTACATAGGCGTGAAAACAAGGAAAGAAAACAAATGAATTTGATACTTGTTTTGCATGCATGTTGCTCGTTACTTTGTTGCATGGTTTCTTATGAGTTTTTTCCTCCAATTGTTCCTATTTTATTTATTCAATCGTCACACCGCTTCTTGAATTTCTCTGTACATTTCCTTTATGCCCTTCATTCCTCTCCCCTCAAGTCGACCCATTCCTCCCATTAGCATGAGCAGCCCCCGTAAAGACCTGCGCCGTCGGCGTCTGCACCGCCCTTTGCTCCTCCTCGGGCAGCGCCGTCCAGATTTGCGCCAATTCCGCCGGATACGTCGCTTGCAATTTGGCCAAACACGCCTCGATTGCTAACCGTGTTCCTTTCGACACATACTGCTCTTCAAACATCTTGTCCTCCTCTTCCTCCGCATCTCCATCTTCGACCAACCTGGCCTCCGCGACACGTTCCACATCCGAGCGAGTGTCAACCATGAGAGAAGCCAGCACCCCCACCACTGCTCGGAGATGCTCTCCCTGCGCACCAAACAGCGCCGGATCACACGAGGTTGCCCACTCCACAAATTGCACGTGGCAGCTATGTGCTTCCCTCAGGTCGTCTTTGAGTGGGAGCCAGGTTAAGGCCCCTCGTTGCAGAAGCTGCTGGGCATCAAACATATTCCCGCGATAACGACACAAACGCAACACGGACGAAATCGCATTATCACGCACATAACTATCAGTATCATCATCAAAAAAGTCCTCGTCGTCCTCCGCATCGTTATTCAACTTCTTCGCCTCCGCCGCAGCTGCTGCTGCTGCCTTTTCCTCGCCCGGGGGCATAATCAACGCGAGCAACATCGGCATCACTTCAGCCAACAACGCCGGCGTCAAGGCCTCTCCACCATACTGCGCCAACACCCCCACCCCATACGCCCCCGTATGGCGTGCGTCCTCATCCTCCCCCCTTAAAAACTCGACCAAAATCGGAGCCACCGCACCAGCCACCCCCGCACCCGTCCTTCCGCCAAATTCGAGCACGTCAATATAAATGCACATGCCCGCCAACCGCACCTCAAGCGAATTGCCCTCCGGCAGCATTTGAACCACCAACGGATCCAAGACAGCTTGAAAGAAGGGGACGGCTGCCTCGCCCTTGATGCGAAGCAACCACCCCAAGGTCTCCTGACATGAGTTGAGCAGGGATTGCTCCCACTCCTCCCGACGCTCCAGCAAGTCATTGTCCTCGTCGTCGAGCACCTCCGTCTCCTGCTGCTGCGTGACCCTTCGTTGAATCGTGCCAATCATGAGTCTTTGCAATAGCTCCATTATCGATCGCACAAACTCATCCGCCAACGGCATGGTGGTCCAATCCCCCCTCTGCTGACTATTATACCCCGCTTCCAAAACATGGCTCAGCGTATCCAACCCCACACACAACACATCCAAGCTATCCTCACTCCCACTATCATCCTGCTCCACAATCTCCGCCTCACGCACCAACCCCGCCAGCAGCCTTCGAACGGCCTCGTTATAGGCAACTTGGCCGAGGGAAGGACTGCTCGTATCGTGTGCTGCCGGTTGGCGAGCCACGCACCGCAAGAGCTTCGGCAACATGCCATAAGCACAAATGCGGACCTCAGGAGTTGATGTGGGCGTGATCAGCTCAAGAGCCACCGTGAAAATATCTTTCAAATGAGGCCCGAGACAACTCCCCAGGTCAGTAACGTAGTGCAACAAGCTCTGACACGCCACTTCCCTCTGCTGGATCTCCCACGAATTCACCCGAACTTCAAATTTACCCCCACCCCGCATCTCCACCGCCACGCTCTGCTCCCCTGGATTTGTCTTCTCGTCAACGTCCGCCTCCGATGCGGCTTGCACCTTGTACTCAGGTGTCCTCGCCGCAGCCGCCAAGACCAACGGCAAAACATTCCCCAGGTACGGCGCAAACTCCGCCCCGAGTGCCGAGCCAATTTTCGCCGTCGAATTCATGACATACGCAGCTACCTGGTGCTCTTCCTCCCCCCCCGCCACCACACCGGCATCCAAGGGCGTTTGTTGAAACCCCTGGATGAGATGCAAAATCTCATGCGCGTCCTTTCGGAAAGCATCCCTTCCGACCGCCTCCCCCATCATCGCAAACGCTTCCAATGCCTTCATCCCCAATAAACACATCGTCCCATCACTATCCCTCGTCGCCTGCCCCAACAACACCTTCACAATCGGTACAAACGTCGCAAAAAACGGACGAAAGCTCTCTTCGGCCACTGCCGCAACCACCGCCACCGCTGTCATGGCATCCTCCTTGACGAACAATGGTGCTGTGCTCAGCAAATGGAAAAGCGAGCGGAGCAAGGGCTCCAATTGAGGCTTGAGGACCTTGGGCGTGCATTTTTGAGGGACGGCAAAAGCAGAGACGGCCAAAGCTGCACAGGAAAGGATGCGAGGATAGCCTTGATTCCCGGGTTCGGCTAGAGAGGTGACCAAAGCAGGCAAGACGATGCTTCCATACTGTTTTTGAAACGGCCGACCATCAGGTCCATTGGGCAAATCATCACACAACTGCGCCAAACACACAAGACAAGCATACCGCACGCGTGGGTGGGGGTCCCGGACAAAGCCCACAAGGAAAGGCAAGAATTCAGGCAAATGTAGCTGCAACGCCGTATCGCACCCTTTTGCCATCATGGACAGGCTCAATAGCGCTCCTCTTCTCCTAGCCCAATCCCCCCCGTCCTGCAACCCCGACACCAGCAAAGGCACACAGCGTTTATACATGGCCTTCCCACCCAACGCTTGACTCAATCGATCCAGCGCAAATAAAGCTGCTTCCGCCATGTCCTCCTCATCCCCTTCCTCTTCCAAATCTGCAAAGGCCTCCGAATCCGCACGTTGAACCCACGCGTCTTCTGGTCCCACGACAGTAGGAGGGGCATTCACCATTCCCATCAAAGCAGGCAATAAACTCCCCGCCAGCCACTCCCCTCGACGGAAACGCGCGGGAAGGGCCTCGGCCAACGTTGCTGCCCACTCAATCGCACCGATGCGAACAGAAACGTCCACGCCCGTTTTGGCATCAATGATGGCAGCAAGGAGAGGACCTAGCTGGTTCAAAGACTCGCGGAAGAACTTCGGCACTTCTTCAGTGACTCTAGCCAGGGCTGACATGGCCTCTTGTGCGGCCGTCTCGTCCTCCTCCTTGATTGAAGCCTCCACAACCTTGAGCAAGGGCTCCACCAACGGTTGAAACAGAGTATGTCCCCCACCAGGACCCATTTCCAAAACCACCGAACACGTCGCTTTGAGCGCCGCCAGACGCACGGCGGGGGAAGTAGCGTCTTGGAGCCCGGCCACAAGCATGGGAGGGAGTTGGTCAGCAAAGGGGATTAGCATGACTGCGCGGTACTCGGCCACCTGGTCCAGGAGCTCGTAGCCTGTTTCGCGGTGCTCTGCAGTGCCGGCGCCCATCAGTTGTGCTGTAAGCTGCAGCAGTTCGGGCCAGGCGCTGTCAGGGGGAAGCGTGGCGGCTACTTGGGCCAAGGCGTGGCAAAGTTTCCGACGAAACTCAGGCTCTGGCTCGTTGATCACCGCTTCAATCAAGCCGTGGCGCATTTCTTGAAGGACAACGGGGTCGATGGCGGCCCCAGCGGCATTGACACCGCCTTGTACATTGGGGTCAAAGAGTTGCCGTAGGAGGATGCAGGCCATGGCCTTGGCGAGGGGAGAGGCAGGAGCCGGGTGCGTGCGGACGATGTGCATGAGACTCCGAAGCAATTGGTTCAGATTGCTCGCCCGGTACTGCACGTAGTGGCTTTCCGCTTGTTGACGCGTGGCCTTGTCAGGGGAGCCCAAAAGCTCGCAAAGCTGCGCCAGTTGAGCGTCCATGGTTGCCTGTAAATGCGTGTCGGAGATGGGGGGGGAACGTGAGGGAGGGAGGTCGGGACGACGTGTGGTTGTGGTTGGGTCAAAGACAAACACTAAACACAAGCTGGCAACTAGTGATACACAAAAGCATGGCCATGCACTGCGCAGGCTTGTGGTCGTGAAAGGAGGAAATATACAGACTAAAGCGTAAAGCGGACGGCGGCAATGGAAGCCTATCGGTTGCTTGGGGAGATGATGATGGCCTGGTGGGTGGTGGGAGGTCGAGCAAAAGGATTCTAGACTTTGAGACGTCCACAATCACCATAACAGCAACGCGCACACCCAAATCACCACAGGAATCGCACCCTCATGTACCATGCCTTGTCCTGGTCGCGGTGGCTTCCTCGGTCAAAGCGTTCCTGTTGTCTTCTAATTGCGCACACGCCCTGTGTGCTTGGGCTCCCCCGTTCAAGCCCCAGCCTCCCCTCCAGGCCAACTCGCTCCCCACAGCCGCTCCCCGCCCGTCATTCCCACTTGCGCCTCCTCCCCACTCCCTGCACCTGAGATAATCATCGTACTTCGTGCATCGTCACTCCTGTTTCTTACCCTTCTCCCTTCTTCCCACCACACACACAACACAGCGCCGCCCGCCTTAGCCGGTCCGCAACAAAAGATGGTGCGCAAAAAGGTAGACGACCGAGTGCGAACCCTGATCGAGAATGGCGTCAAGTCTCGGCATCGCTCGCTGTTGGTGCTGGTGGGGGATCACGGCAAGGACCAGGTGGCGAATCTGCATTACATTCTGAGCCGGACCCAGGTCAAGGCCCGGCCCTCCGTCCTGTGGTGTTACAAGAAGGAGCTGGGCTTCTCAACGCACCGCAAGAAGCGCATGCGCCAGATCAAGCGGAATGTGCAGCGGGGGTTGCATGACCCGGATAAGGACGACCCGTTTGATTTGTTTGTGTCGTCGACGAACATCCGCTGGTGCTACTACAAGGAGACACACCGCATTTTGGGGCAGACGTTTGGCATGTGCGTGCTGCAGGACTTCGAGGCCCTGACGCCCAACTTGCTGGCGCGCACGGTGGAGACGGTGGAAGGTGGAGGGTTGGTGGTGTTGTTGCTGCAGTCTGTGGCGTCGCTCCGGCAGCTTTATACCATGAGCATGGATGTGCATTCGCGTTTTCGGACGGAGGCTCACGGCGATGTCGTTGCTCGGTTCAACGAGCGTTTTATCCTGTCCTTGGGTGATTGTCACAGCTGCTTGGTGCTCGACGACGAGTTGAACGTGTTGCCGATCTCGAAGAAGAGCCGGGCCTTGATGGCGTTGCCTGGCGCGTTGGATGATGGGGTGTTGGGCGCGGCGGAGGTGGAGCTGAAGGAGCTCAAGGAGAGTGTCGCAGAGATGCAGCCTCTTGGTGCCTTGGTGGGGGTGGCAAGGACAGTGGACCAAGCCCAGGCAGTGGTGGCGTTTTTGGATGCCGTGCAGAATAAGTCGTTGCGGACAACGGTGAGTTTGACGGCGTCCCGGGGGAGGGGGAAGTCGGCGGCGGTGGGGTTGTGTTTGGCGGGGGCGATTGCGTTTGGGTATAGTAATATATATGTCACGGCGCCATCGCCTGAGAATTTGGAGACGGTCTTTGATTTCGTGAAGCGGGGGTTGGTGGCGTTGAAGTATCAGGAGCACTTGGATTTTGAGGTGGTGCAGGCGGGGCATCATCAGCAGGGGCAGCAGGGCGGGCCGGACGCGAAGGCCACGGTGCGGATTTCGGTGTTTAGGGGCCATCGGCAGGTGATTCAGTATATTGCGCCACATGAGCATGAGAAGCTGTCGCAGGCGGAGTTGGTGGCGGTGGATGAGGCAGCTGCCATTCCCTTGCCGCTGGTGAAGAAGTTGTTGGGGCCTTATTTGGTGTTTTTGTCGTCGACGGTGACGGGGTACGAAGGGACGGGTCGCTCGTTGTCGCTTAAACTGGTGGCGCAGCTTCGGGAGCAGCAGGGGAAGGCTATGGTGGGGACAAGGAAATTGAAGGAGGTGACGTTGGAGACGCCGATTCGATATGCACGGGGGGATCCAGTCGAGAGGTGGTTGCATGAAGTCTTGTGCCTCGACGCCCAAATTGCCGATCATCGAATCGTCACCACCCTGCCGGCCGTCAATACCTGCCAGCTCTACCAAGTAGACCGCGACACCCTCTTCGCCTACCACAAGGTCTCGGAAGCCTTCCTCCAACGAGTTATGGCGCTCTACACCGCCGCGCACTACAAAAACCAACCCAACGACCTCCAGCTCCTCTCCGACGCCCCCGCCCATCGTCTCTTCGTTCTCCTCGGCCCCCCCGGCTCCTCCTCCTCCTCCTCCTCCGGCTTACCCGATGTCCTGTGCGTCATCCAAGTCGCCCTCGAAGGCCGCATTTCCCAAGCGTCCGTGCAAGCCTCGCTCGCTCGGGGGCATCGAGCCTCCGGTGATCTCATCCCCTGGACCATGTCCCAACAATTCCAAGACAGCGAGTTTGCCAAGCTGTCGGGGGCGAGAATTGTGCGGATTGCCACGCACCCGGACGCGCAAAAATTGGGGTATGGCACCCGCGCGCTTGAGTTGTTGTTGGAGCATTATTCCGGGAAGGCGAAGAAGGGTGGGGTGGCGGTGGAGGTGAAGGAGGGAGGGAAGAAGGGGAAAAAGGACGAGAGTGACAGTGATGAGGATGAGGAGGAGGATGAAGACGACAAGGACGAGGAAGGGGAGGGCACGAAGAAGAAGCTGCGGCATGAGCGGGTGGCTCCAAGGAAGGAGTTGCCGCCGTTGTTGACGCCTGTGGATCAGGTGAAGAACGCGGAGAGGTTGCATTGGGTGGGGACTTCGTTTGGCTTGACTGAGAATTTGCTCAATTTCTGGTCGAGGCTGGGGATGCGTATGGTCTATTTACGACAGACCGCTAATGATCTAACGGGGGAACATACAGCAATTATGCTGCGGGCGTTGGACACGAAGGGGATGAAGGAAGAAGCGCCCAATGCCGATTGGCTGGCCATGTTCGCGGCAGATGCCCTCCGGAGGCTGGTCAGTCTCTTGTCGTTTGAATTTCGGGAGCAGCTTGATACTGCTCTTGACCTGGCTATTTTGGAGAACGTCCGCGGAGGCCTCCCTCCCCCGGGCCCTCCCATCACGGCGAAGCAGTTGGGGTATTTGTTGATTCCCAGGGATTTAGAACGATTGCATTTGTATGCACGCAATCTGGCCGATTATCATTTAATCACCGATTTGTTGCCTACTTTAGCAAGGGTGTATTTCTTGCGGATGTTGCCGGCGAGCGTGAATTTGTCCAAGTTGATGGAGGCGATTTTGGTGGGGTTGGGCTTGAGGCATCGGACGGTGGATCAGCTCGCGCGGGAGTTAGGGATCGATGGGGAGACGTTGCTAGCGATGTTCAATAAGGTGGTGCGGAAGATAGGAGCGAGTTTGAAGGAGATTCAAGGGCAGGATGGAGGAGGAGGGACGGTGATGCAGCAGCAGAAGCAGAAGCAGCACAATCAGCAGCAGCAGCAGCAGCAGCAGAAGGAGAAGAAGAAGGACAAGGAGGCGCCGGTGGCAATGCCGAAGCAGCAGGAGCAGCAGCAGAAGAAAGAGAAGAAGACGGAGAAGAAGAAGGGTGGAGAATTTGCTGCTGTAGCTGAGGGGAACGGGGTGACCAATGGGCATCACGCCGAGAAGAAGCGCAAGCACAGTCACAAGGAGAAGGAGGAGGAGAAGGAGGAGGAGGAGGAGACGGAGGAGGCTGCGGCCGTGGCACCTGTAGAGGACGCAGGAGCCGAGCGGAAGAAGGACAAGAAAAAGAAGAAGAAGAATGATAAGGGCATGGCCGAGGCCGATGTGGCGGAGCCCGCCCAGCGGCAGGAGGAAGTGGGGGAGGAGCAGGAGGAAGGGGAGGGGATGGTGGTGGAGGAGGGGGAGGAAGAGGAGGAGGCTTCGCCTAGCAAGAAGAAGAGCAAGAAGCACAAGAAAAACAAGAAAGAAAAGCTCTCGCATTAATTGAATCGGATTCATGTGTATAGTCAAGTCATTTTGATGGACCTGGAGGAAAGGAGAGTAGGGAGGAAAAAAAGCACAGCAAAAATAAACCATTACCAGCAAAAGAAAGTAAAAGAATTGTCTCGGGACAAACATAGGCAAGCGAGACTGACATTTCATGTTGTGCGTGTCCAAGTTCTTTCTATAATACACAAATGTTATCACCATTACTTTCAAATATCAGCGATTCGTTCGTGCGAGCCATCTCCCAGGCCCGCGCCTCCGATGGCAAGTTCCGGAGTAAGCAGAACAATAGGGCTTCCCCCACTCTCATTCATCAGCTCCCAAGCCGCGTACCCCCACGGGACCTTCAAAAAGAGGTTTAGAACCATCAAGATCAATGCCAGGAGAGGCGCACCCGATCCCAAAAATGGTGCGTAGAGGGAAGCCCATAGAATATCTAACAATAGGCTAATAGGCAGGAGGACAAACAGCAGGGACGTCAAGAAGGGCTTGGGGATGTGCGGCACAAAGACACTGAGTAACGCGATGGGGAAATTGTAGGAAGGCTGCGACCCCATGCTGGCAAAGAGGGTGAGGGCGGTACTGGCCAACCCAAACTTGAGCACGGACATGCTCCAGTCGCCCGTCATGCTTCTAGGGGGAGTATGGGGTAGGGTGGGGGAAGGGAGGGCGGGCGTGAGATGGGATGAGTGTGCGTTCTGGAGCAGCGAGTTTCTTGAGGTAACGCGCCAGGCAGACCAACGCGGCGGTCAGCGGGCTATGCTTGACCGCTTTCCCTGTATGTGCCGGCCAGTCCAACGCGTGTGGCGGTCAGTGGGCTATGCTTTTCGACCCCTTTCCCTGTACGCGGCGGTCATACAGAACAATAGCAGCTGGGGAGTTTGCCAAGCGAAAGCAGCAGGAAGAGATGCAGCGTCCAGGCATTGGCACGGCTACGACGACCCACGCTTGATGGAGGTGCTTCACGGCCGTCCCTGTCGTCTATGGGGTGGTGTGGCTTGTGAGTCGTGAATTGCGCCTTCCTTTCCAAAACTAAGTTCCGGCCGCCAACTTTGGCGGTTTAGATGATGGGGATCTGGAACCCTCGCTTGCCACGACCCAAACCACCCCACCACACAACACAGACAGCCACCAGTCACTACCCACGACCTTGCCAAGCCTCTTATCTACCTATCCATCCGCCTGTCAAGCCGAAGGGCCGGGTCCATCCATCTCTTGTCCGTCCAACCTCCCACCCCTCCGCTCATCACGACACAGGAGACCATGATTGAGGTCATTCTCAATGACCGGCTGGGCAAGAAGATCCGGGTCAAGTGCAACGAGGACGACACCATCGGGGACCTGAAGAAGCTGGTGGCGGCACAAACAGGTAAGGGCTTAGGTTAGGTCTGCTGTGATCAAGAAATGCTGCTCACGGAAGGAGGATGGTGGGAGGGTGGGAGGGTCTTGTGTGTGTAGGGGTAAAGGAGAGGTGTGGGTTGCAGTAGTGTTGGAGGATAGGAAGGGAGAGAGCTCTGCACACGCCTTATTCCTGAAAGTACACGCCAAGTGCGCCTCGTGCCGCATGTGAACTGATCGAGTCTCAATTCATTCACTCACACGCCTTCCCCTCCTCCCTACCTCATCCAACCCCTCTCTTCCCCTTTTACAGGCACGCGACCAGAGAAGATCCGCATCCAAAAATGGTACACCGTCTACAAGGATCACATCACATTGGCGGACTACGAAATAAGTGAGGTACGTTTACATTGATAGAAGGATGGGAGGGGAAGAGGTGGGTTGACAGGGGTGAGTGAGTATTGGTGTGGGTAGATAGGAAGAGGGCTTTGCTCTTTCGATTGAAGGCAGAGACTGCTACTGTTTGTCTTTTCTCGTCCGTCAACGATACTACATTCTCACGCTTTTCGTCACCTCTGTTTCCCTCCCTCCTTCCCTCCTTCTTTCTTCACCTTCCACGTACACAGGGCATGTCACTGGAGCTGTACTACTCGTAGAAAATGGCGTGGGGGCAGCACGCGCACACGCACGACACAAAAATGAAAAAGCACGAAAAAAGTAACATAGAAAAAAGGAAGCTTGGAGCACCGTTTTGTCTGTTGCGTCATGTTTGCTGTTTCTTTCTTCCTTCTTCTTGCTGTTGCCGTGCCGTTCTATTTTTACACACATGTTGCCTTCTTTCTCTCCGCCTCCTTTTCCTTCCTCCTCCAACGTCATCACCACCACCACCAGCACACACACACAACAAGTCTCCCCTCCTCCTCATCGCCTTCCTTAAAACTCCTCGTCGTCCCCACTCCCATCACTGTCATACTTCTTCTCATGCAACCCCTCCCGAATCGACGGCCCCCCTTTCCTCCCTCCCAACCCCATTTTTATGGCATTCAACCCCTTCTTCTTCGCCGCCTGCGTGGGACTCTCCGGTCGTCCCCCATCATAAAACAAGACCCCGTGGGAGCTCAGGACATAGGCAAACATATCACTCGAAAATTCATCAGTCCCCCCAAACTCATCCAAACCCTTAATATGGTGCGTGGTCTCCTGATTCTTGATACACACCAACGTCGGCATCATGTACACATTCAACTTCTCCACCAAATACGGACTCTTTTCCGCGTTGAGCTTGCAAAACCGCGTCTCGAGATGACGCCCCGCCAGGCGTGACATGTGCGCGTCCACCACCTCGCAGTACTTGGTGGTGGGGCGGTAGAAATGACAGATCACCCTCGGGCTGTGCTTGGCTGCCTCGAAGAATTCTTGCTGGTTCGCGAGCTCGGTGTACTCCCCGTGGCCTAGTTGCTTGTAGAGGTTCTTTTGTTGCTCTGCCTTCTTCATTTTCTCCAGGCGGCGTTGCCGGAGCTTGTCAAAGTCGTCCTCCCCCAGGGTCTCCAGCTTGGCAATCTCCCGGTCGAGCTGCGCCTCTTGTTCGCGGGCGAGTTGGAGGATTTGGTGGGAGGCCACCTCCTGGAAGACTTGTTGGTCCATTCGTTTTGCTTTGTGTATGTAGGGTGGGTGGAGGGGCGGAAAGAGCAGCAACGAAGAAGGAAGGAAAACGAGGAGTGCTTTTTCGATTAAAGCTTGGGTTTGCCTGTGTAGCTTGGGGGTGGGGAGAAGGCGGACGGGGGGAAGAGGTCAGTCAAGATGTTAGCGAGGTGGGGCTGGTGCGTGAGTCTTCCTTTTGACACACACAAGGACTGAAAAAGGCACAGGTGAAAAGAAGGAGAGACAGCAGCGAAAATCGGGCGATGATGACGTGGGGAGGTTGACAATCCTCCCCCAAATGTTGCGCGTTCACTTCACGACAACCCCGCACGCACACCCCACGCACAGGATGACAAGGCGGACACAACGCGGAAGCGGGGGGCGGTGTCGGGAGGCCGCAGCAAGCGTGCCTTGCCTGGATAGAGATTTCAGCACACGGCTTTTTTTTTTGCTTTGGGTCGTGCGCCGGCTCCTCCTCATGCGCCACACACACACGCTCTGCCTGCAGGTCCACGCATACGCTGCCCCTGCTTGTTCTGGTCGCCCTCCTAGGGTTTTATGCTCCGTGCCCGCAGAACCACACCCGCGCTAGAGGGGTGCCCTTGCCCTCCTGTGCTCTCACACATCACACATACATTTCATTCGCCACACGGTCTCGAGCTCCGCCCGTGAGATCCACGCACACCTGCTCGTGCGCCCAGGGCTTATGCTCTTCCTACATGCACTTGTAAACGTCTCCTGCCCCACCTCCTTGCTCATCCTCATGATCTTTCCCCCCCTCTTACCCTTACTCAAACAGACCCACAACCCTCCCCACTACAATGAGTTCCTGGTTCTCGCGTCTCTTCACCTCGCGCCGGTACAGCGGGCACTACAACGAGGAGAATGAAGACCCTTCCTCCACCTCCCCTTCTGATCCGCACACCACCACCACCACCACCACCACCACCACTGCTGCTACTTCTGCTGCTGCGGAAGAAGGGATGAGCCTGGAGTACATGCCGTTGCCCAAAGAGCGGATCGCGACAATCAAGGGCGTCTTTGGATTCAATAGCTGGCAAGGCGTCTCGCTCATCGAGTGGTTCTTCGTCTTGTTTTATTCGATGGTGGCTGTGCTCATGTTCCTTAACGTGGCCAATGCCGTGATTATGGGGTCGGCGGGCATGGCGATTCTGTATGTGATATTGGCGCCGATTTTCTTTTTGTTGCTCACCATGGCGGCGCGCGTGTTCACTGAGGTGATTATCTCGGTACTTATGGTACGTGCGAGTGTAGTGGAGTGGTGGGAGTGGGTAGGTATGGAGAGGGGGATAAGGTAGAAGGAAGAAAAGTCGTCTCA
>AFGL01006856.1:0-13428 GCA_001614225.1 Nannochloropsis limnetica | reverse complement strand
TTTTTTTTTTTCGCGCAATGGGCCGCACACGATTTTTTACCACGACGGCTCTACCCTCTCTCTCTTTTTCCACAATTGTGTTGTTTTGCGTTTGCATTTCCATTTCCAGAGGGAGATGTAATTGACTTGACAATGTACGCACTTGCTGCATTGAACCCCAAATTGTTGGTTTGCTCCCCTCTTATTTTTATTTTTCCATTTTTATTCCTTTACCTTTTGTTTTCTTGCATTTTAGTTTTGACTCTATTTATAATTATTTCACCGAGGGGCCAGAAACGCAATGCTAAGTCCCTCATAAATCGACAAAAGGAAGGATTCGGTAGAGGAAAGCAAGTTGGACGGAGGAAAGTGAAGGCAGAAGGCAGACGATTTGAGGGCGCGAAAGGGAGCGGAACATGTTGCTCGAAGGAGAGTCGCTTTTTTTTTTAATAAATCAAACACTTCCTCACGAAAACACTCCGCAAGCTGCAGCGTTATTGTTAAACACACTACTGCCATGGGCTGTGTGACACCTCATTTCATTTTCCCCCACGGGCAAAAAGAAACATGACCTGAAAAAGCGGATGACCTCGCGGGGTTGGACACTGGAAAGCAACTCCCAAAATATAAAAGCCAAGGCAGGGTGAATGCCTCCACCTTGAACACGCCTTTATCAGAAAAGGAGCATCATTTGCGAAGGGGTCGGCAAGCAAAGCACCCTCGCCATTGCATACAAAACGGAGAGTGTAAGGACGCTAGCCGCTTGCCAGCTGCCAATCCCAAAGCTCTCTAGTTTGCACGCATGTGTGAAAGGTCCCTAAATTACTGCATCCCTTTTGCGCGGCATGTAGTGACACGGAAAGGGTGCTGGCAGCAAAGAAGGCGAGAGGGGGCGTGTGGCATGTTCAACAGCAGCAAGAGGAGAAAGAAGGAGGCTGGTTGAAGCGAAATTTCTCACACACAAAACCCACCACATGTGGTCGGGTGAGCCCCCAAAATGGTTCTTGCCTCTACCATGCACTAAAATATGGCGCAATCGAGGAATAAGGCATGGGAAAGGGAGCCAAAATGCGGCTTGAAAGGGAGGAACAACACCAACAAGAAGGCGAAGCATCGCACAGAGTCTAGCCGATTCGACGCCTCGTCGCTCGACCGACAAGGCACGCTTTTCGTATCATGAGTGCGTGTGGCTTTTCTTTTGCCCGCGTGGCGCCCGAGTGAATGTTGGATGTGTTTTGATGCACGCTAAAACGTGGCTTGTTTGGTGGCATCGACCTCCTCTGTCCATGGATTTGACAAGAAGGCAACAAGCTGGATTTCAAGGCTCCCCTGCCTCTCCTCTCCTCCTCCTCCCACTCCTGAGCTTCTTTAGAAATCAGATCCCGTGCCGTGTCATCCCTTTCCACCTGACCCTCATCTCCACACCACGTCTCCTTCCCCACTACAGCACGCACCAAGCCCAAACAAGAGCCAGAGCGTCATTGACCACTGATTGGGTCGTTGCCGCAATCGAGGAAGTCAGCCCGCCTCTCCGCAGGCCACACGTTCAAGCACCCGACAAGCAGGCAGCAAGCCAAAAACAAGCGCCGCCTGCCATTCCGACCATGACGACCGCGTCCACCAACATGACCCCCGCACAACCTCAGCACACCTCCAGTATGTCTCGCGGGAGCGGGAGAATACGACGGCTGGCTGGGCTTTGTTGCTTGGCCTCGTGCACAAGCACTGCCCACGCCTTCGTGGGTCCCGCGGCCATGTCGACACCCGGTGCCGTGCGCCCCTCCGCCTTTCAACTCCGACCCACCAGCAGCCCCAGAACCCCCGCCACGGCCAGCCGAACAGCGCTGCATGTTGCCCAGGTACGTGGGCGGACATGGATTGGGTGGGAGGGAGAAGATGACGAGGGAAAGAGGGTTCCGATGCGAGCCTCAGGCGGCGGTTGCACTTGCCCTTGAATGTGTTTGGCGTCGTGCGCTTTTACAGAGCGTGCGGCCCGCGCCTCAACGACTTGCTGTCGCGTGGACCAAGGAAAGGAGTCGTGTGTGACGAAGAGAGTGTTGCTGCATGCTTGTCTTTCTGCTTAGATTCCTTATCATCATCCACCTGCATATCCCTTGATGACGCCTTACCCCTCTCTCGGGCTGCCGGCCCGGCATGCTCACTCTCCTTATCGTTCTGCTTTCCCATAGTCACGCTAATTCATCTCCAACTGCTTTCCCAACCTCCACACTCACGCCCTCCCTTCCCCTCCCTCCCTCCCCACCCAGATCCCCGTGCCCATGGACTGGAACGTCGCCGCCTGGCCAGACCTGCCCTTCGTCAACGAAACCGCCACCAGCGGCAGAGACAAGGACATCCGCGCCGGCTGGGCCAAGCTCAGCCAAATGGGTGTCACCCTCGGCCGCTCCTCCTCCACCACCCACTCCACCACCACCCGCGTCATCCTCTCCCCCTCACACACCAAGAAATCCTCCGCCGACCGGGCCGTGCGTCAAATTGTCGCTCAAGGCCGACTAGGCAAAGCCGTGGATCTGCTCGTCTCCCTCTCTGAGGAAGAAGATGGCCACCAAGCAATCGATCGTGCCCTGGTGAATTTCGTGCTTTACAACTGCATGCGGCGGAGGGATTGGACGAGGGCCCTGACGGTGTTGGATGCACCGATGATTGAGGTGGATATCGTGGGGTTTACCATGGCCATCAAGGCCTGCGGGCAAGCGAGGCGGTGGAGGGAGGCGTTGGGGGTCTTGGGAGAGATGCAAGCGCGAGGACTACGACCTGATTTGGTCACGTTCAACACGGCGATGGACGCGCTGGGGAAGGCCGGGCAGTATGATAAGGCGCTTGAGTTGTTTGCGGAGATTGAGAGGCAGGGATTAAAGCCCAACCTGGTCAGCTACAACACGGCGATTCACGCGTGTGGCCGCGCGGGGTCCGTGGAACGAGCACATGAGCTGTTGAGAGAGATGCAGGCCAAGGGCAAAGGAGTGCGTCCTGACTCCGTCTCCTACAACACAGTCATGGCCGCATTTGCCAAGAAGAATCAGTGGAAGGCCGCGTTGGAGTTACTGGCTGAGATGGGGGAGGCGCCAGGGGTGGAGCCTGATTTGATTTCCTACAACACGGCCATGCATGTGTGTGCCAAGGCAGGGAAGTGGGAGAGGGCGACTGAGCTGCTGACTGAGGCGTTGGGTCGGGGGTTACAGCCGGATGTGGTGAGCTATAATACGGTGATGCATGCGTGTGGGAGGGCGGGGGAGTACCTGCAGGCGTTGGATTTGTTTGGAATGATGGAGGAGGTGGGGGTGGCGCCTGATCGGGTTAGCTTCAACACAGCCATGAACGCCTGTAATCGTGCCTTGAAATGGCAGGCGGCCCTCCAGATCTTGAGGGAGATGGAATCGAGAAACATCAAGGCGAATGTGAAGAGTTATACGATTGCGGTGGATGCGTGTGGGAGGGCGGGGGAGTGGGAGCGGGCCTTGGAGCTGATGGAGGAGATGGAAGTGAGGGGGGTCCCGGCCAATGTACGCACGTATACGGCTGCGATGGATGCGTGTTGTCGGGGGGGGGAGGTAGATCGCGTGATGCTGCTGTTAGAAGAGATGGACGGGAAGGGCGTGGAGCCGAATGTGGTGTCTTATACGATTGCCATGGACGCGATGAACAGGGTGGGGAAGTGGGAGAAGGCCTCGACGGTGCTTGAGCAGATGGTGCAAAGAGGGTTGAAGTTCGATTCCGTGTCTTATCGCACGGCGCTGTCGACGGCGGGGAGGGCAACGGGGGAGGGGGAAAGGGAAAGGCTGGTGACGCTGTTGCAGGAGAGCAGGGCGCTGCATGGCCAGGGAGGGCAGGGGCAGCAGCAGCAGCAGCAGCAGGAGGATATGATGATGGTGGAGGAGGGGGAGGAGGCGGACGGGGAGGAGGTGGACGGGGGGGGAATGGGTGGGTGGCACCATTCCCAGCCGCAGCAGCACCAGCACAAGGAGGAGGAAGAGAGGAGCAGTGGCAGCAGTACCCTTTGGGGGCTATAGTTTTGATGTACCTGTCTAGCGTGTAGTTTGTCTTGTGTGTGTGTGTGTCTCTTTGTTCTATCTGTTTCTGTCTGTGCCTGTGTCTGTGTGCTGTGTGTTTTGTGGGTGTGGCGTGTGTGGTGTGTACTGCTGCTTCTCACCCAAGTAAACATATATTTAAGATTCTTGAGAAGTGAGAGCAGCAGCTCTCTCATCACCGCAACAACAACGACAACCACCAATTTGTAGGAATAGATTTGCGTTGCGAGCGAGAGAGAGAGAATGCACGAGAAGAAAAATCAGAAAAAAAAAAAACTCCATACTCCTGCTTTCCTGCCCCCCGCCGGTATGGTGGGGGAACTGACAAATAAAAAGAGGAGGCAGCGGGACGACCAAACACACTTACATACGCACGAGGAAAAAAAGGAAAGGGATGTTTTTTTATTCATATTTAGATATGTGGCACTTGGCAGTAGCAATAAACAACAACACAACAACAAAAAAGAATGAGGCGAGACGGGACGTCGATCGATTGTGGTAATTATAGGGAGAGATAGATCGAACAGGTGAAGAAAGAAAGAAGAAATAAAAACGAACGAAGAAGAAGAACAGTTAATTGAATTATATAGCACTTGGTTTTTCTTTTTCTGCCCCTATCCTCTTCTGGTTCTTCCACTATTACTTACTTCCTTGCTTGGGTCAGCGTTATGCCTGCCCGCGCGGAAAGACAGCACCCATGATGACGCCGCCACTGCTTATCCTGTGTTGATAACAGTGTGCGAGAAGAAAGGTGAGCAAGCAAAACGAGGCAGAGAAAGAAGAAAGGACAATTTCTTTCGAGCACCCATCCCCTTCCAAACACTCCACGTACCAAAAATGGTGGAGAAGAGCTGCCCATTGAAGCCCCAAAAGTCCTTGTGGACGTCCTCAAAGGACACAAACAGCCTGTCCCCGGGCACGTTGCCCGCCGTCTTCATCGCCTCCCCCAATGCCTTCAACAACGCCTCCTTGTTCGCCTTGGCATCCGCGCCGCCATACCCGATCGAATGCACACTAATCATAGCCGCGGGGGCTTTGGTCCCACCAAATTGCAAGTTGGGACAGACGTCCACATTGATGGCAATGTACTCATCGGGCTTGCTAAGCACTTCATTGATGGTCTTATGAGCGGCATCCGTCACGGCCTTGATGCCCGCGGCGTCCAAAGGAGCAGAGGTGCGGATGTTGACGAAGGGCATGGTTGGGGTTGCTGTGGGGGAGGAGAGAGAGGGGAGGGGGATGAGTGAAGCAGCGGTCGAAGGGATGAAGCAAATGAGCGTGGCCTGGGCGGCATAAAAGGCAAAGGCCAGCCTGTCTGATGTTACAACGATTGATGCTCTGTGCGCAGGGCAGTGGTAAGGCTGCTGCTGAGTATGCATGTGCATTGCTTTGCGTGCGAGATGCGTTGATGAGAGATGCGGGCAAACTTGCTACGGCCGGCCAGGCCAGGCAAAAAAGACATCGCTCAACCATCCCGACCTGCGCGTCACGTGTGTGGTTGTGTTTGTGGCCTCGCTGTCCCTGTGTTTTGTGTGGTGGTGGTGGATGAAGTGCGCGATTACCACTTTGTTCGATTCGAGATTTTGACCTCCTCACCCTCCCTCTCGCCCTTGCTCCTTGCTTTGCCATTGCTCCTGCTGGATCATGTGCCGTGCAGTCTCCAGCGCAATTTGACTTGTTTCTCACGCCTCGCAATTCCCCCTTTCTCCTCCCACAGCTTGCTCCTTGGTTCAGGATCATGTGTGCAGTATTTATCAGGGTATTTTTGACCACCTCCCCACCTCAACTCGCCACCCCCTTCCCCCACTTACAGCACAAGCATCATGGCCCGCTTCTCTTTTGCCTGCCTGGCCGCGGCCTGCCTGGCCTTGACGACGACGACCTACGCCATGACGGAACCGGCCAGCAAGATCAAGTTCGATGACACCATCACTCTTCCCGGGACTGCGTCCAGCCTCAGCTTGGCGGGCGTGGGGGTGCGTGTCAAGAAGCTGGTGGGGCCCTTGGCGGTCAAGGTGTACGGGGTGGGGTTGTACGTGGACGAGAAGGCGGTGGGCAAGAAGCTGAGCAAGTTCAAGGGGCACAAGACGGGGAGCAAGGCGCTCTTTGATGCCCTGGAAGCCGACACGACGTTCGACAAGATTGTGCTGCTGAAGATGGCCCGCAAGGTGGGTGCCGCCACGCTGGTCAATGCATTGGCGGAGAGCGTGAAGCCTCGCTTGGGAAAGGGCAGCGATGCAGCTTTGCTTCAGTTCCAGGACGTGCTCCTCGCGGGGCTCAAGGGCGGGGAGGCCGAGACGGGGAAGCAGTTTGGATTTGGCATTCAGGGAGGAAACAAGTTGATTGTGACTATCAATGGGAAGAAGCAGGGGGAGATTGCGAGCGGGCCGTTGGCGCAGGCGATGCTGAAGACTTATTTGGATGACAATGCCGTGTCGAAGGATATGAAGGACTCGGTGGCACAAGGCATCTTGACCTGGATCAATCTGACCAAGTAAAGAAAAAAGAAAAGAAGAGGAAGGAAAGGAGGAGGAACTGTGAAGCGATCGTAAGAGTTTGATATAGGGTTGTGTGTGTGTGTGTGCGAGCAAACGTTTGGGGCAGCAAGGGGGTTTTCATCATGAGGAAAGAAGAAGAAAATCAAGACAGCGAAACAGGAAGCAAGAGCAGAGAAATTAGCGTGCATTGAATGCTGAAACAGTTTTAAGCTCTCTTTCTTTTTACCCTTATTTGTTGTCTTTTGTAATGCCCTTTTTTAGTTTCTTTCCTGTACATATCTTACTGTTTTGTTTGCTGCTGCTGCTGCTTTACCTCTTATCCAACCTTTCCTCCCTTTCCTCCCCTCTCTCTCCCTCTCTCTCACCAGCTCCACTTATTTTTGCCCGTCCTCTCGGAAGGCAAAAGCGGCGGCGGACGGGACGGTCGGGAAGACGAGGCTGCCACGGGCACAGCAGCAGCTGACGCTGGTGCTGGCTCTGCTGTTAATTCTGCTGGTGGCGCCACTGCCGGTGCTGCTGGCGCTGCTGCTTTTGCATTCAGGCCAACAGCAGCAGCAGGAGTAGGCCCGCTGCTGTAGACATTTTGAGCGGCTGCTTCTATTTCTTTGAAAAACGTAGGAGGGCCCCAGGAGACGACTTTATTGACAATCGCGGGAGGGGCGAATTTGATCCCTGGGTCCACTTGCGTGACGATGGTGAAGATGGCCTGGTTAGGCTTCCCGGCGACAGGCTGTATGATATTTGCGCCCATCAGAATCTCGGCCCGGACGTACTTATCGGTGCGGGGCGCATCCGGGTGCTCGACTGCCCGATTGACGACCACGACGGTGCCATCTTGCAGCTTGCGATAGTGGACAACAGTGCAAAAGTCGCGGGCTTTGAAGAAGAACATGGGGGGGGAGGCGGCCCAGACCACTTTGGTGTGATCGTTGATGGCCTCCAGATCCCTGCCTTCCGCGTAGAATTTGTTGTATTCAGCCACACGGGTATTGTCTTCAAACAAGGTGAGAATGTCTGCAGGGCTGGCGGCAAGGATGCCCGAGGCCTTGACGCAGCAGTACTTGGACAGCTTCCCATCCATGGAGGGAAGGCTCTTCCGATGCACTCGCACCCCCTTTGTTTCCGTCACAAATTCCCACCCATCCGCCTCCCCTTGATCCAAACATTCCAACGCCCGCCTGAGCACCTTGTCGTTCAACGAATCCGCGTACAAATTGGACTCCTTCCGGGCAATCAAATCGTCATACAGTCGATTGAAACTCAACAACTGCTCCAGCAGCCTCTTCAACGCAAAGTCCAACTCCCCCTTCTGCGCCGCCCACTGCCTCATCATCTTCTCCTGCTGCTCCCTCAGCTTCTCTACCACCCCCTCCAATCTCGCCCTTTCTGAACGCAATTGTGCCTTGCCTAAGCGCGCGAGCTCGGCCATTTCCTCTTCCCGCAACCGGCGAATCCGGCCCAGCACATGTTCGTCTTCTAAAGAGAGGCGTGGGAAGACGTCCCCCGACAATTTCATCATTCGATCGATGTAATTACGGACCTCCGCGGTGCTATTGGAGTATTGCGTCATAAACTGCTGAAAGGCTTCGTCGAGCCGTCGTTGTTGCTCCGCGACTTCCGTCTTGGTAAAGGGACCGAGCTTCCTCACGGTCCCCGAAAACCGCCCCCAGGTCTCATCGTATTGCCTCTTGAATGTCTCCAAACTAGTATTAAACCCCTGCTGCCGTATCTTCAATTCCGAGCGCGTCAACTCCGCCAGCCGCTGCTGCTGCTGGTTGATCCTTTCCATGTAGTCCTCGTGCAGGGCCGAGGCCTTGGCTAGCTGCTTGTCCACGTCCTTCCTTAGATCCCGCGAGGCTGCTTCGTAGCGAACCTGGAACCCCTCCAGTGTGGCATCCATCCGCCCTTGCACCACTTTTCGGTAGTCATCTAGGCTCCGTACGCGGTATTGCCACTCGTCCACCAGTTGCCCGACCCAGGACCAGGGCTCGTTCCATCCCCATGGGAAGATGTTTGCGCGGCCGCTGCTGCTGCTGCTGTCAGCGCCACCACGATGGCTATTTTTCTGCGACAGAGGGGACGTGGAGGAGGGGGAGGAAGAGGTAAAGGAGGCCGAGAAGGAGGAGGAGGAGGTCCCCATCAAAGTGAGGAACTTGTCTGCGGTGTCGGTGCTTGTTGAAGCGGGGCCGGAGGAGGAGGAGGACGTCTTGCTGTTGCTCGTTTTCTTGCCCGTCTCCTCGTCTTTCTTCCTCCGCCAAGAGACTAGAGCAGTGGGTGTTGTCATAATGGTGGCGCCAGCCGAACGCGACACTGCTTTTTGCTTCTCGGCCTCTACCACCTTGACGCTCCCGCCAAAGCCAAACCATCCCCTCCCACCACCAGCCCCGCTGCTCCCAGAAGGTACTTTCCCGCCTGCCGCCTGCACTGTGCACACCAAAAGACTGGTGACCAGGAAGAGCAACGTCGGTTGTCGTCGTTGTCGTGGCATGGTGGGAGCCGAGGCAGTCGCGGCCGCGGGTGTTGATGCCATCAAGACAATAGGTGATGATGTGTTTTTGGGATGCGGTTTTGGCTGCGGCCCGCGCGCCCGCCGACGAGAAGGACGGCTTTCTGCTAGGTCTTGAGCCTGTGCTTGTGGGAAGAGGGTTCATGGGTGGGGTTGGTAAGGACGCATAAATGGCTTGTTGAGTTTGAAAGCGGGGGGCTTCTTCTAGACGATGACGTCGCTTGTGACAACAGACGCGCTGGCCCATGCATCACAAACATATGAAGCTGCCCTGAGTTGCTGGCGGAGGGAATGAGGAAGGGTTGTGATAAGCCAGCCGACTTGCGGATATACTCTCCTTTTTGACTCATCCCCTTCTCATTACACTAATGTTTGCTCTTTCCAGCTGGCTCGTGTTTCCTATAGGCGGCCTTGTCTATTGCTGTGCGCGGCCAGTGTGGTGGAAGGGAGGTTGGCTGTAAGGAGAAGAGCAGGCATTTTTTTTTCTGTTGCCTGGCTACACATTTCACCACGCCGCCACTGGACCTCTTCAAATAATAAAAGAGCTACGTAGCCCGTCAAGGCTAGCCTGCTGCTCTTGTTAGAGGCCTTATGCTAAATGCCATGTTTGTGTTGTACCTTGGTGATCGCCGCGACCGAAAGTACATAAGACAGTCCCATATCTTGTTTCCTTTCCTCGTGCATTGTCTCATCACTGTTTTTAAGGACTAAAATTCCATGTCCAATCAAACCCTCCAGAAGCGACGTGCTGCTGCTGTCGCGGTGTTTCCCTGTCGTGCATGTTTTGTGAGATGGACGGGCGCATAGTAGGCCTAAGAGTGACGGGCTAAATACTCTACGCTGCTCGCTGGGTATGTAGCCTAAGAAGTTCTCTTGTGCAAGGCGGGTTTGGAGGACCCCCCAAAAAAAAATCTGTGTTAAATTGAAAGAGGGTGGAATAGGTGGGTTCCTTGGGAAGGAGGCAGAGGCATGTGAGAACACCAGGCAATGCAGTGAGGAGAACGATCCACATGAGCCTCCATTAGAGTGGAGAGAAGCCAACGCAACATATCGGTGTTCCAGTCGCCGCCCCTTGCTCCTGCATGTGCGTGTCTTTTCCACACAGGCACCATGTGCTTGATTGAGGAAAACCCCACGATCCTTCACAAAGCGTCAGAAATCGCAGTGTTTCTGACGCGCACGAAAGGGTTGTGCAAAACCATCCCACTCATAATACATACCTGAGCAATAAGGCGGGCAGACAGGGAAACAACAAACACCATGCACACGCACACAGTTTTGCAAAATCTCCCATCCGCGCAGAACAATCAGTGGTGCTGTGTGCTAGTAGGGGGAGAAATCAAAATGAGTGCCTTTGATGTGTACGCAGCTAGCGAGATTGATTTAGAGATGAGACAAAGACGTTTGTATTATCATTAAAATGATTAAGCATGCGCGTGTGAGTGTGAGTTGCCGGTTTGAATAGCGGAGATAACCCAAGGGAGACTTTGTAGACAGAAATTGATTACTTGACATATAATTATAATTGTAGATGCTGATTAAATACGACAAAAATTGAGTTTCCCAGCAGGGACTGAGTGATTGGGAGAATTCTTATTGTGATTGAAAAGGTTGAAATATGGCCAAGCATCGATTTATTATTATAATTTTTATGTTTATTTTTTTAAATAATTAGGGAGGAAATTTTATTTAGGACATGATAAGAGGAGAGAGCGGCTTTAGGATTACAAAAAGAGAACGAGCACTCGCAGCATTAGATCTAATTCCCACAGATATTTCCATCTTGATGACAGGAGAAAATGTATGCAGTAAGAAGTGAGTAAATAAGTTTATTTCTGGCTTAAGAGAGAGAGTGCAGCAGAATGTGACCAGAAGGGCAAGTAGGATGATTGAACTAGGAGCGCACGATGATGAAAAGGGACTTCGCCTTTCTCGTTTGAGTGCATGACGAGTTTGAGTCGAGGACGACTCAGGAGCAAGTGGGGGGGATGTCAAAAGGGAAGGTCCCTTTACATCATCGTCATCAACGCCGGGCGATATGTTGACGTTCCGGCATCAGGCGAGGGCGCATCACAAGGCTTGAGCGGCACTGCCTTTCCTGCTTTGATGGTTGCTTTGTTTGTGTGCCGGACCCAGGACAGTGCGCGATGGTTGTCTGGGATGCGGGGTCGCGTGTGGATGGGGCGACTTCGGGGAGACTGACTTGAGCGTTTGTTCTACGGGGGGCTGATCACCCACTAAAGAAGAAAGCATCTGGTTACCATCTCCCCCGCACAGGGTGCGTGTTTACTTTACTGAAGCGTCGTTACCCAGGCCTCTGATCAGGCCACACTCGGGGCTTTCACCCCACTCTCTGTTCACCCTGGGTGCGCGACCCGGAGGAGAGCAGCGAGGCACATTTCGTGCATCATGGGATGGCTGGCGCTCCTAGGCTCGTTTCTTTTGCCTACACAAGAGGGGCAGAGCGAGGACCCCTCGGGTTGAGTCGGCGCCCACGTTCTTGTCCACGCTGCGGTCGGCAATCTCTCCTGCTTCACTTCTTCCTGTTTCGACTCACGCTTGTGGTGGTTTGAATGTTTGAACGAGCGAGGCAGCCGTTAACGAGACTTCTACACCCATTTATGGGGTGGGAGAGGGACGCCTTCGTCGTCGTGTCTTCCTGCCTTCTTCTTTTGGCCCTAAAAAGGTTGCTCCGCGAGTTTGTCCTTCTTTATGTGTCCTTTGTGCGACACACAGCAATCATCCACCCCATTCCCAGGTCACGCTCCTCTCCCAACAAAGGACGCACACGCATGCAGGCAGGCGCACACAAGGACTCTCGCTTTTCCCCACCCACGACACTCCCCAGCCACGTCCTTCTGCTCGACTCGCCGCCATCTGGACCACACGAGACCTCGACAAAGACGATGGCCAAAGGCCGTGTCTGGCGTTGCCGTCCCTCGTCCCACCACCTTGCGACGTCGACCCACGCACTAGGGTTTTTGTGCCTGCATCCCTGGACATATACGCGACCATCTGCCCATGCGCGGACATCCACGACACCTCAAAATGCAAGCCCCTGCTTGAAGGACGGCTTTCGGCCCGTCCCACACAATCATCTGCTAAGCGACAGGCACTCACTCACCCATCCACACCACTACACACGCACACACACAGGTGGAGGAAGAACCCGCGCGCGGACGGGCAGCAGCAACCATGGGGAACACCTCTGGATCGATCAAGTCCACGTAAGTAGGCATATTGAAGAGAGGCGGAGGGAGTGATGTGGTGCCAGATAGAGCAAGAAGGAGGACAGGGGAGAGAGTGGGAAGGCGTGTTGTGTGTTTGTATGTCTCGGAGGGTTGCTGGCAGTGACACCTCGCAGAAGGGATGTCATAATCCTCCTCCTCTCGCCATTTATGCCGAGGCACACTCATTCTGATGCCAGCGAGTGGCCATCGACAGGGATTTTTTGTTGGGTCTCTACGG
This sequence comes from Nannochloropsis limnetica, assembly GCA_001614225.1. Classification (NCBI taxonomy): domain Eukaryota; class Eustigmatophyceae; order Eustigmatales; family Monodopsidaceae; genus Nannochloropsis; species Nannochloropsis limnetica. The sequence continues at coordinate 928 of AFGL01006856.1, read as the reverse complement.
CGCATCCCACACGCAGAGCTCTGTTGTCTTCCACTTATCCAAAAAACTCATATGTCTTCCCCAAACCCTTCCGTCACGAACACACAGCACCGACAAGCGCCACCAGCAGCAACAACAACAAGCCACCACCCCTCCCCGCAAGAGCGTCAACACGGAGGGCAAGGTCGTCCAAATCGCCGCCGCCGCCGCCGTCATCGGAGGCGACCACCACAACCAGCAGCACCAGCAGCAGCACCAGCAGCCGCAGCAGCAGTCCCCGACCATCAAAGTCACCGCGGCAGCGAAAGCAGGCGCTGGTGTGGGCAGCCCCAACGCAGCGGCCAAGGCGACGGTTGCTGCGACTGTGGGGGCGTCGGGCTACGTGACGGCGGGGAACAAGGACATCAAGGGGAAGTATGACATTGACCCGAGGGAGATTGGGCATGGGCATTACGGCGTGGTGAGGAAGGCCAAGAACAGGGAGACGGGTGAGGCGTTTGCCATCAAGACGATTCGGAAGGCGAAGGTCTCGCGCTTGGATTCGCTACGGCGGGAGATCGATATCTTGACGACGGTGGACCACCCCCAGATTATCAAGTTGGTGGATGTGTATGAGGATGACAAGTTCTTGCACTTGGTCACGGAGCTGTGCACGGGGGGGGAGATGTTTGATCGGATCATCGCCAAGACCAAGAGCGCGGAGGGGCATTACTCGGAGAAGGACGCGGCGGGGATCATGAGGAAGATTTTGGATGCGATTGACTACTGCCACACGGTCCACAACATCTGCCATCGGGACCTGAAGCCGGAGAATTTCCTGTTCAAGACCACGGAGGAGAGCGCCGAGTTGAAGATTATTGATTTCGGCTTGTCCCGGTTTGAGGACGATCAGAAGTACATGACGACGCGGGTGGGGACGCCTTATTGTAAGTGCCTTTTCCTGGCATAC
>AFGL01006754.1:0-10304 GCA_001614225.1 Nannochloropsis limnetica | reverse complement strand
AGGGCGGGGTGGGGGAGGAGGGGGGAGGTTGAATATTGATGATACCAACATGTTCCCTACGCTTTAAGAAGGGCAGTAGTGGGATGAGAGGAGGAGGAAGAAGAGAAGTAAGAGTGTTTTGTGTGTGTGTGTGTGTGTGTGTCGTGTTTATGTTTGGTGAGTGTTGTGTGTGGAGGGAGAGATAACAAGATGAAAAAAGAAGAGAGTGCATGGTGCTGTGTGTGTGTCTGCGTGTTCGACAGAGCTTTGGAAGGGACAGGAGATAAATTGAGAGCGGGGAGACAAGAAAGAGTGTGTGTTGCATGTTGTTCCTTTTCTTTCTATATTACATGTCAGGAATAATTTGAAAAGCACGAGAGAGCTATAATGACGACGATTACGAGAACAGGCAAGAAAATCAGCAACAAGAAGGAAGTCCATATTTGGAAACACAAAGAGAGAAGAGAGGGGGATACAAGCAGCAAAAAGGGGTTTTAAACCAGCAAAGGGTAAGTAAGCAGTAAGGGACAATGAACATCGCAATAAAAGAGATGCTACTAAGCAAGGAAGTTAACGAACAACGGACGAGCAGAGAGCTAGGAGCTCATTCTATTTATATATATATGAGGAAGGAGGAAGGAGGAGCATGGGGGGATTGCCTGGCCTGTCAAGCGATGATGATGGACGGGCGGCCATGGCACTGAAAAGCAAGAGGGGGGGGGGCAAAAACGGCAGGAGATTAACCGACTTTAACGACGAAAAGATGCAAGGAATCAAGAAACAACGACAAAAGAAGAGACGAGACGCTAAAGCACACGGAGGTTGCCCCAAGATCAACAACAAAAGGAAGAGAAACCCACTGGTGGCTAGGAGTTTTAAGACTCTAACATCGATTGACAGAAAGAAAGAAAGAAAGAAAGAAAGAAGAAACGAGGATAAAGCTGCTACATGCTTAAGAAAGGCGGGCCTTGTTGGAATTCCTTTACAGGTCTGTGTCTGGGGTGTACGCTTCCAAGGGCATGCGCTCTCTGGAGGCAGCGTTTGCACGTAGACGCCCTACAGGGACCAGCAATAGGATCAACACACCCCATTCGTTGTCCGCAAGAAGCTAGGGCTTCCAACAAGCTGCAACGCGTGTGCATTTGGCTTTCGTTCAGACTGTATTCTAACGTCTAACCTCCTGCCTCATGCTTCTTCACAGACACACGTCACTCTCCTCCTCAGCACCCACAAAACGCGCCCAAAGAACACAACACAACACAACCCTTCATTTTCAACCCCTTTCAACCCACAGTCAAGACAGGCACGATTCTACCTGTACTAATCTTCGCCGCCGTCCTCACGCTAGGACGCCGCCCCGCTGCCCTTGCCACTCTCCTCCTCCTCGGTCTTCCGTGGCATACGTCAGCCCTCGTCCCCACCACACCCACGCCCTTTGCCATGTCTTCCTCCGCCAAAGCTTTGAAGAAAGGCGCTGCTGCCGTCAAGGATGCAGCCGTCGCCGCCGCATCAGAAGCTGCCAAGGCCGCTACTTCCGCCGCTGCTCCCAAGAAAACGTCTGCGCCGGAGCAGGAGCAGGAGCACAAGAAGTCCTCCCGCAAGCGTGCCCCCGTCGACTACAACGAAGAGCGCGTCGTCGCCTCGGAAGAGGCAGTCGTGGCCGAGGGAACCAAGAACAAGAAGCCTAAAGGCGGCGCCCCCAAGATCTTCTCAGAACGCCAGGCCTTGCCCACGCGCGACGCCGCGGGCAAATTGCACTTTGCGGATCATCCTGAATTCACTCCTAATATGACGCCGAAGGAAGTGCTGCGTGCTGGGAGCTTTGGTGGGGGTTACTTTCGTCCGATTTATTGCACGGTGAATGAGCAGGACTTCAAGGATGCGCATAAGGAGTTTCCGAAGGATTGGTTTGAGGGGTTGGATGTTGGGCGGATGATCACCTCGAAGACGTATCGTGCTGATATCAATACGTATGGGGTGAAGTGTGGGGGGAGCTTGGAGATGTGGCAGACGAGTGGGTGGATTACTGCGATTGATCCTTATGGGGCATTTCAATGGTGCGTGAAGAGTGGAGGGGGAGGGAGGGAGGGAGGAAGGGAAGGAAGAAGGGAAGGAGGAGGGAGTTTTGGGTGTGTTTTTATTCTATCCTTTTCAGCCAAGGATTTACAACGTTCACTTCCTCACTCTTCTCTTTCTCTTCCCTCATCTACGCACAGGTATTGCCGCTTCTACCTCGGCCGCCGCTCCGAAGACGATGCCCGGCAGATCTCTCGCTTTAATCAAGTGATGGGACCCACTGGACGCTTTCGTACCAATTTGATGAACCAGATTGTCCGCAAGAACACGCGGTGGAACGACGTGAACGTGTCGCCGGTGATTCGACAGACCCTTCAACACTGGGGCTATCGCCTCACGGAGGCAGACTTCAAGGCACATTGCAAGAAGAAGGGGTTCAAGGTCCCGGCGTAAATGGAAGGAGAGACAGAGAGAGGGAGACGGAAGAATGGAAGACATACAGGACACACAGTGAGGAGATTTGAAAAAGAAAAAGGAGAAGAAGAGAAGCGACAAGCGCTAAGAGCGAAGCAAGAAGAAAGAGCGAGCGAAAGCAGCACAAAGATACACACAAGAATGCAATCATACCAACGACAGAGGGAGAGAGAAAGGTTTCGAGAGCCAAAGCGGGGATGATGTCAGAAGATATAACTGACATGAACGAAGCACAAGTACAAAGAAAGGGACGAAGAGATAAACGTAAGGGTCCAGCATGAGAAGGAAGAGGAATGACAGCAGCTGAAAAAAAAGGCAAGGCGTACAGCGAAAAAAAAAAAGAAGACACTTATAAATACCACAGAGAGAAAACATGCCACTAAATAATACTTCATCAATTTTCGTTTTTTTTTCCTTCCTGTAGGTGCCGCTACTTCTCACTCAACCAATTCTGCCCCTTACCCATTCTTACGTCCAAACGTCCGGTGCTTTTGCTTTCTCCTGGCCGAGCTCACGGGCCTCTTGCCGTGGTTCGCCTTCTTCCCTCGACGGGCATTGCGATTCAAACACTCAAACGCCTCGAACTCCGCGGCATTGCCGACCACAAGGGTCGGCTTGGCGGGTACGGGTGCTGGGAGGGTACTGACGACCTTGGTCATAGGCCGTCCCGAGGGGAAAACACGCTGCAGCAGGACTTGGAGGGAGCTGGGGGAGACGCTGGTGGTAGGAGCAGTGATTGGTGCGGGCAGCCGGTTCAAGGACGATGAACTGCTGTGATGTGGGAAGAGAGGTGGGTAGGAGAGGGAGGGAGTGGAATGAGAGTGTGTAGGAGACGGGGCTGCACGTATGGCTTCGTCGCGGGCGTAGCTGTGTGCGGGGAGGGGCTCGAGGGACCGAACTCGAAGCGTCTTAGCCCGACGCTCCACTACAACTAGACTCGCATAAGGTTGAATGCAGCTAGACATGCCCCTGCTCATACACCAAGACACACGAGCGGCTGCCGCACTGCCCCTCCTCTCTATCTCCCCTCACCCCCCTCCACCCCTCTTCCCACACGACGGACGTACCTCATGAGTCTGCTCCCTTGTGCCGACCAGGCGCTCCCACCGGCTGCTGCCGCCGCGCGACGCAGGCCCTGCAGGACAAATGCCATGCTTGGTCGGTCCTGTGTGTGTGGATGTAGGGCGGAGTGTGGATTATTAGAGGCAGGAGGAGGAGGAGGATGATGCTGGTGGGGGGTCCGTCGAGGGTCGAGGTCTCACTATTTTTCAGTCAAAAAGCAAGCCGCACACAAGCATTTTATGCAACTACCACAAGCTCTACACAAGCACTCTTTACAGGGGTACACGTACAAGGGCTTGGCAAGCGTAATGAGGCCAAAGCAGCGCATTTGACCGCCTCGCATCATCATCATCTCATCGCCCAGCCACTTTTTGCATTTCCTTCCTTCCACGCTTGCACTTAGACCACCCTACAGTACCACGGAGACCCCGCTGAACGCTTTGCCTGCGCATGCAGCACGACGGTGACAATCCCTACCACCTTATCTTGGCGGAAGCGCCCGTAATTTGCCATTCTTGGCCGCGCATTTGCTCAGTCCATGCACCAAATTTGCCTTCTCCCCCTGCTCACGCTCCTCCCCAACTCCCCATACACACGACACAGCCCTCCTATATACTTCCTTGCAATTCCCGCGGCATCGTTTCCAGCACAGAAAACAGTATGCTGACCACTACGGGCCGCGGCGGCGGCAGCATGGCCATGACGAGCAAGCCCAAGGGAGGGCGCTTCCAACTTACGAAAGAGCAAAAGGAGGAATTCACAACCAGCTTTCAATTGTTTGACACCGAGGGGAAGAACGCCATTGACTTGCACGAGCTCAAGGTATGTAATATATTGCGTTTTATCTTTTTTGTGCCTTAGGTAAGAGGCCTCCGTTCCATTTCTGCCTCCTCTGCTCTTATCCCCACCCCTTCCCTCTTCTCCTTTCCCCAACGCACCCTAGGTCCTAATGCGTGCCCTGGGATTCGACATCTCCAAGCAACAAGTCGTGGCGCTCGTCCGCGAAATCGATCCTTCAAACCACGGCATGGTGTCATTTGATACCTATCTCGAAATGATGACTGATGTTGCTTCCCGCCGTGACCCCCAAGAAGAGATGAAGAAGGCTTTCTTGCTGTTTGCGGGCGAGAAGGGGTTGATCAGCGTGCAGGATTTGAAGCGGGTGTGTAAGCAATTGGGGGAGAAGATGTCGGAAGAGGAGCTGGGGGCGATGGTGGCGGAGTTTGATAGGTGGGTGTGGGAGGGTTGGAGGGAGGGAGGGAGGGAAGAGGAGGGAGTGGTTCTGATGATTTCGCGTGTAGATCGGGAAGAATGGAGGAGAAGGAAGAGGAACAGGAGGAGGCTTGCTTTCCTTCTCACTTCTGCATTCACTTATCCCCCTCTCTCTTTCTCCTCGCACTCACTCTTTTCTCTCCTCTTCTCTCTCTCACTCCAAACAGAGATGGGGATGGCTGCATTAACGAGGAGGAATTCCTGCAGATCATGAAAGGAAGCGGCTCGTTCTAAAAGCCCAAAAAAACAAAAAAGAAGTTCAAGTGTACGTGTAAAGGGAAACAAAACAAAAGTGGCAAGACGAGAAGAGAGCGAGGGAAGGAGAACAACCGAAAAGGAAATAGCACTGTAACATTACAACACACACACAAGCCCTCCACTCGCCTACCCTAAAACTTTTTTCCCTCTCTCTTTCTTCTTCTGCTTCTTCTTTCTTCACTTCACCCTCAAACGTAGTAGTTCGTTCATGTTGTTGTCTCTCTTCTTCTTCTTCTTCTTCTTCTTCTTTGGTTCTCCACTTGTTTTTTTCAGTTCGTTATATCTTCCTCCTTCTTCTCCCACTAAAACCCACCGCCGCCCCTCTGAGTGCCTCTAAATGCGTCCACCCCCAAAGGGAAACCACACCAAAAATCAACCACTCCTTCCCTCCCTCCCTCGTCACTTCGCCCTCTCTCCTCCTATGCACTATAGGCTGGCTGCTTCGCGACAACGACTCCCTCCCTACTAACTATAAAAAATGAAACTGATCCAAACCACCACCACCCTGCCCTTCCTCCCTCCCTCCCTCCCTCCATCTTTTCTCTACTAGACAAAACCCCTCCCTTCCCTCCACCCCTCCACCCCTCCCTCCATCCCTCCCTGCTTAACGCGCCGCCTCCAACGCCGAGGCCCCCGAAATAATCTCCACCAGCTCCGTGGTGATCCGGGACTGCCGCGCCCTGTTATACTGAATCGACAACTCCTTAATCAAATCCTCCCCGTTCTTGGACGCATTCTCCATGGCGTTCATCCGCGAGCTCTGCTCCGCCGCCGCACTCTCCAACATGCTCGTAAACACCGTCGTGGCAATCGCCATCTCATACATATCATCAAGGACCTCCGTCTTGGTATCCGGCTCAAATTCATACTCCACATACGGCTCCCCCGTCAAAGCCGCAGGGGGGTACAACGTCTTCACCGTCGCTTCATAAGCAATCGCGGACCGGAAACGGTTAAACACCACATGCACAGCATCCGCCTTGATCTGGCTCACATCCTGCGCCAACGCCGCCGCCAACGAAAAGTTGTAGGGCGTAGCCGAATCAGAGTTGATCTGCGTGATGAACTCCCCCAAAGGACGCCCCATAGTCGCGCGCCCCTTGTCACCGATAATGAAAAGCTGCACGTCCTTCTTCGCCTTGTCCAAAGCCGGGACCATGTTCTTCAAGACACGGGCCAGGGAGGAGTTGACGCCACCGCAGAGGCCGCGGTCGGTGGTGACGACGACCAACAGGTTGGATTGGGGCAAGCTCTCAATCTGCTTGGCGAAATCCTCGAGCAGCATCGGCTTAGGCGTGAAGCCATCCACCCACTTCTGGAAGGGACGCCCGGCCTTGAGACGGTCCTCGTCACCGCGCATCTTGGAGGCAGCCACCATCTTCATCGTCTTGGTGATCTTGTTGATGCCCGTGGTAGACTTGATGCGGGCGGCAATCTCCTTCTCGGAGGCCATGCCACGCACCGCAATCCTAGGGTAGGGTTAAGGGAAGGGAAAGAAAATGAGTTGTGTGGCAAAAAGGAATAGGGTAGAGAGGGTAAAGGGACGGGGTGAGACTAGAATGGGCAGGAGAAGGGGGGATAGGACCAAGACAAGACGGACGCCACACGACACACAAGGGCATACGCTCTCCCCCTCCGCTCTCTGCTTCCACGCATCGCAAGCTACACACGCAATACCCAGTCCGGCACACAACACACGCCCGCATCTCCCACGCACACGCCCCAATGCAAAGGCCAAGAGCACTCGCCCCCTCTCCCTCTTCTTGCTTTGATCACATACCTGGTCGCCCCACCCAGCGCCAGCCGGCGGGCGGCGTGCAAGCCGAGACTGGCAGACATCGTCGTCTCCCTGTGATGGTTGTTTGTGTGCGAGGGTGGAAGGGTTGTTAGCGGAGTGCATGGATGAATGAACGGGCTTGGAAGTCAAGAGAAAGGGAGAGACGAGGGCGACCGAGTGTTGGAGCCGGCTGCTCAGGGGTGATTGGCCACGCATTGCCCTCTCCCCGTCCTCCTTCCTAGAGCAACCAGAGCGTGGTCAGGGTGGTGGAGGGTCGAGATGTTGTTAGTGCGGTAAGGCGGGAGATGCGTGATCAAGAGGAAGCGTGGCTTGCCTCTTGTTGCTCCTTTGCGCTTGCATAGGCCAGCCGGAGAATGAGAGATTGGACCTTGGACACCCACCGTCATCGTGCTTTTGCGGTCGTGTTGTTCTGTTTCTGCTTCCCTTCCACTTCCACCTGCACGAACGACGTCCTTTGTAAAGCCGCGTACAGGACATGCATCTCCTCTCACTCACCGCTTGCCTTTCATTCCCGCATAAAGCCACAGGCGCCGCCATCGCACTCGACGAAGCCACAAAAGACAAGGGTCAGCATCATCACAACCCAACGCTCCCTTCCACTGCGCCTCGGCCCGTGCCTCTACTACCCCCACTTCCCTGCCTGCGTACCACAAGCGCACAATATACCATGGACGAAGGGGACAGCCTGACTGCAGGGCACACCAGCTCCACTGCGACGACGGCCAGCTCCAGCCTCAGCACCAGCAGCAGCATGAACAACAACAACGCCCGCCGCCGGCCCCATTACTTCTTTCGGACCGCCGACTCGTCCATAGCCGACGAGGAGCCCACCCCGCGCTTGGAAGGCACTTCTCCACTCAGCGAAGGGTTCCGGTCGCTCCTGTGGTCGCTGGGCTTGAACGGTGTGGTGGCTTTGCTGGTGCTAGGACTGGTAGAGACCATCGTCCTCCCTGTCCTCATGGCAATTCTTGAACTCTCTGCCCCCCCACGAATGACCAAGCTCTTGACTGTATTGCTTACCGCGGTCCTTTTCCAAGGTGGGGTGCAAGGGTCGATGGTGTTGCTCCTTGCGGTGGGGGGCGCGGCGGTGGGCTTGGTAATGGCACAATGGGATGATGGGTTCGTGCCGTTGTTTATTTTTCTGTTTGTGGGGATGTGGACCTTTTTGCGGGCGGGTTCTTTGGGTGGGAATGGAGGTGGGGGTGGGGGAGGGTTGTTGGGGAGTTTGGGGAGTGGCCCACCAGTGAGCGCGGCATCGAGTGCACTGAAAGCGATTTCGGAGGTGGGCAGTGCGAGGGGGGAGGGGTCATGGCGGTGGAGAGGGTTGTGGGGGGCGTAAAGAGTGAAAGAAAGGAAGGAAGGATGGAGGAGCTGTCACTATATGCAAAAACAAAAGCAAGTGAGAGAAATTAAGTCTATATAAATGTGTAAGGCGATGCAGCGCGTCACGGGAAGAAAGTCGGAACCAGTGCAGCAGCAGCAGCAGCAGCAGCAGCTGGTGCAGCAGCAGCAGCAGCAGCAGCAGCCGGAAACGACGATGCGAACGAGCAGGCAAAGCAAAGACACGGCATGTGTCTGTATGTATATGTGAGTGAGTATGTGTGTGTGCGCATCCATACTGTGATTGTAGAAGAAGTACCGGTAGACGAGGGGATTATGTGTGAATGAAATCCTCGTGGCACACACACACATTTTGAAAGAAATGGAAGAGGAAGAAAAATTGGAAGCAGCAGCAGCTCGAGAAACAATCAGACAATAGGACGACGTAGATCAAGACAGAGAGAGTGAAGAATGAGGACGACGACAACGACGACGGTGTATGTTTTTGTATGTATACATGTTTTATTGGAGAGATAGACTAGACGAGGAGGTTTCTCTATTTTTTATTATTATTACTCCACCCTTTTCCTCACCCTCAAAGCAGAGACGACAAAAAACAAAAGCAAAACAAATACCCAACAAAGCAAGAAACTTTCATCTCATTGCGCCTATCCGCATTTTCGTTTATAAATGTTTTCGTCTGTGGACTCTAGAGTTTCGGCACAAGCAAGGAGAAGAGAGTACCATTGCGGCGTATGTGGGGATAGGTCATCGGGGAGGAGGAGGGCAAATAAAGGAAGTGGGAGGGGTTGAGGCTTCAAGGCCTGTCGGACATGAGCATAAATGGAAGAAATAAATTCACAAAATGACAGGCGGCAAAACCCTGGGGTAGGGGCCACGCAAGCGCAAGCCAACGAGAGAATGGAGGAGCTCCCAGGATGGATGGTCATGCCCTGGTCGATGCCAAAAGCGCCCAAGGTCGACAATATGAGCACACGACGAGCCGACAAGGAGCGATAGAGGAAGGCAAGGCCTATTTAAGCAGGAAAACAAGTGGCCCAAAGCAACAAGTACCAATGTATGACCACTGCCAAAGGCTTTTGATTTAAGAGTAACCTCCTCTGTCTGATGGCGTTGCTTCCTTCTTGTTGTCCCTCTTGCTTTTCCCCAGAGACCACGTGTCGAAATGCCACCCACACGGCGCATTATTCTCCATGATTCTTTAGCCTTGCCCACACAAAAACACGCTCCATTTACCATGCCCTAACAAAAGACATGGACAAACAAAAAGAGGGCATTGTTGTCCCGGAACACTCGCGGACTTTGCTTCACCATCGCGAGATCGGGAGCGTACGTTTACTTCTTCCATTTCCTCACACGCCTTTCCCATTCGTATTTCTCCTTTGCTTTGATTGCCCCCCCAGCAAGCGCAGCCGAAAAGGCAGCAGCACGAAGATCTGAAGGGCACAGCAGAATGGCAAGACTGGCCCCCAAGAGGACGCAGAAAACAGATGTTTCGGTGGCTGCCCCGCGAGTTGGCTTGGCTTCGCCCTTCAACCGGCTTCATGATCATCACTGTCTTACACCCATCTCAGTGGCACCCCCTGTGCGTAGACGGGCCTCCTAACAAAGCAAACAAGGCCTACAACCTCGCAAACACAACAAATGCACAACTTTGGCAGCAAGCGTGTATGGAAATGACCAGCATGCGCACATTATTTCTTTGTTTTCTGTGCACCTCGCCCATAGAGGCGTCCACCTGCCTCGCCACATTCAAACCTAAGTCACTCACGCCCACCCCACCCCACCCACACCACACAGAGCAGCACCACCACCAGCGCACCCTCGCAAGCAACAGCAGGGGCATCCGTCAAGAAGACAACGAGCAGCGTTCCCCTTGCTTCTCCAAGATGCGGCTTCCGCTGTTTTTCTTCCTCGCCGCCCTGGCCTCTGTGGCTCTGCAGGCGACGGCCACCAATGGTACGTTCGGGCGACCGACTCCCTCCACGCCCCCCAACTATTCCCTTACACGCATACACACACCCCAATAGGCGGCGTGTGCGTAATTCTATGCATTTTTTGCCCTCCTGGCCTCCCTCCCTTACTCATGTCCTCCCTCCCTCCC
>AFGL01006675.1:0-16122 GCA_001614225.1 Nannochloropsis limnetica | reverse complement strand
CCCCCCTCCCTCCCTCCCTTCCTCCATCCTCCCACAGGTAGGAGGCGTCACAGTGAGTGGCCGACGAAGAACTCAAGGAAGTGAAGCCGGATTCTCATCATTTTCAATCATAATTTCCTTCCCTCCATCTTCGCCCCCTCCTCCTTCCCTTACCTCCCTCCCCTCCGTCCTTCCCTCCCTCCAGTGAACGTCTCCTTCAAGTACCTTGCCTTGCAAGAGGAAGAAGACAAGGATGTCGTTGCGTTGAGCCACATGCCTCAATTCGACAGCGCCCCAATGAGATTGAATGCATTGGTCGTGACGGACGCCTTTGGCAGCCAAGGACACATTCTTAGCACCATTTTGCGGCATTACAACCGTGGCGTCCTGCTGCAAATCCCACAACTCTTTGGTAGTTTGAATTTCACAGGGGACCCCGTGGGCCTGATCAATAATTTGGGTACGGGGGTGAAGGATTTTTTCTACAACCCATGGGAAGGAATTGCGGCTGGATCTCTCGAAGCGTTCTTGGGAGGGCTGGGGAAGGGGACCAGCAGCTTGCTAGGCAACTCACTTCATGGTGCCAGTCGGTCAGCCTCAAAGCTTACAGGCACATTGGGTCAGGGCCTAGCCAGTCTGGCAATGGATTCGAAGTACAAGCACGAGAGGACGCGTCGCAACGCTCAGGAAGCAAAGACTGTTTCGCACGGCATTTCCCAAGGCGGACGAGAGCTGGGCCGGGGTCTCTATGAGGGAATAACAGGCGTGGTTCTTTTTCCCTTGCGAGGCGCGGAGCAGGATGGACTTCGGGGCTTCGGAGCGGGCATGGCAAAAGGATTGGTTGGCATGGCAGTCAAGCCTGCTGTAGGCTTGATAGATTTTGCGAGCAAAGCGTCGGAGGGTTTGCAGAATTATAATTTTTTTGGGGCCGACATGCTGCTCACCCAGGACACGGCGCGGTTGCGCCCTCCCCGCAGCTTCGGTCCAAACGGCGAGCTGAGAGAGTACAACGTGGACGAGGCCGTCGCACAGCACTGTCTTCGATAGGTTGTGATGGAAAGGGGAGGGTTGGTGCCGCCCGAAGGAAATTGTCGACCGGGGCAAACGTAAATGTGTAACGTGCGTGAAGGTAAAGGAGGAACAAAGAAAACTGAGGAGATAAAACAGGATCATGCATGAACGTAAATGTGATCGGGAGGGGGAAATAGGTGGGGAAAGGATAGTAGAAAGTGCATTTAAAGTATTTGTAGAAAGTAAGTATTAAAAAGGACATTAATGCATGTAACCAGGAGCCTGCATGTAAACAAAAGTCTAAGGGAGGGAGAAGCCAATTGCATGTAAACAAAATGGAGAGAAGATAATCAAATGCGTGTTTATGGTGACGGTGTGTTCTCGCCATCATTATCCATACCTCCTTTTGCTTGCTATTGTATTGAAAAGCGAAACCGCTCCAGCTGCCTACACTGAAACACGCGTGCCGAGTCCAAAAAAAGGCGTTACCCCCCAGAAAAATAGCAAAAGATCGACTAATAAAGCTTTGCTGTCTAGTCTAAGTCAGGCTTTCAAAACTCGGAGTGGCTGCCAGCAAGCAATCAAGGACGTCACGCCCGCAAATCAGTCCCCTATCGCGGCTTTTGCCGGTCTGCCTCTTTGATGAGTCGTCCAGGCATCCTCACTTGCTGACGAGTAACGGTTCAAGCAAAACCCCCAATCCGCCCCCAATCTGTCGGCTATAGATGTGTTTTCCGGCCTGCCTGGACCTCGTCCCGACGCGCAATCAGAACGGGACGGACCGTATACGTGCAAAAACCATAGTGGTGGGATTGTCCACGAGATGGTTGAGTGCCCTCGGCCGACAGTAAGTGAGACGCACTCAGCCAACAAGTATTCTTGCCAGAGCCCACGATCAAGAACCTGAGCCCGTCCTAACCCGACCTCCTCACTCCACCCCAACGCCACCTTACTACAGGCTTGCGTGCCCCGCCACCCGCACGCGTCACGACCGTGGCACCATGGCGCGGCGAATCCAAGCCATCTCGCGGCACCTGCAGGAGCAGCAGCTCTTCCAGCCAGACGAGGGGCGCAAGATCGGTCTGCATTCCTTCAAGGCCGGGCCGCATTTCGTGAGTGATTGACGTAGTACTCGTGAACGTGCCGAATGGCAAATAACACTGCGTGCCGTAGCAAGGAGAAGGAAACCAAGGGTTCGGGATGTGGGGGGTTGGATGCTGCAACAAGTCAGTGCCTGCTGCGCACACAGGCTATGAACTAGGCTGCATCTCTTTCCTAACTAAACCTTTCCGCCCTTCACTCCTTCCTTGATGAGAACCCCCCCCCCACGCGTGACTGATGCGGACTTGCTCCTCTATTTTCAAACGTTGATCCCCTATGAATCTAGACGTTTACTAACTAATCTTCACGCAACCACTCAAATACTGCAGGTCGAGTACGACGGCGACAGTGGCGGACTCCACCCGAGTATCGCAGAAGAGGTGCTTACCGAGGGCGCCTTGACCTTTTTGGCCCAGCTCGTCCATCACTTTCAAGGAGACTTCTTTGAGGTAAAGTGAAGCCATTAAAAACAACAAAGTCCCTCTCCGCAGAGTCTTGTGGTGGTCATCAGCCACTGACTAGTAAGCCTTAGAACATTCGGCTAAAGAACTCATGTTGGAGGAGGGAGAGTTTGAGAGCGTATTCTCCAATCAGCTCACGCCCCCCTTTTCTTCCCTCCGTCGAATTATTATACACACAACATGCAACAGCTGTACAAACGGCGGGCAGAGGTGCAGGCGCAAGTAGAAGCTGGCACCTACAGCTTCGACTTTCTGCCAGAGACAGCCCACATTCGTGAGGTAAGACTGATATGCATGTTTGCATTGTGCACAACCCAATAATATAGGCGCATATTTTCATTGCTCGACCCATCACTTTTTTTTCCAAAGCAAGTTAAAGTTAAACCATCCTATTGACGCACTTGTGCACACCCAAACAAACACCTACAGGGCGCATGGAAGGTAGAACGCATCCCGCCCGTGCTCCTGGACCGGCGGGTGGACGTGGGAGATGTTTCGCCCGACGATGCCCGCGCTCTTGTGTCAGCCCTGAACAGCGGGGCTCAAGGCATCCAATGCGACTTTGACGACGGGTTTTGCCCTACCTGGCGCAACGTGCTGCTGGGCATCCACAACATCTCCAGGGCTTCCCGCGGCGCTCTCTCCTATCCGGATCCTACCACGGCGCAAGCGGTGGGCATCGGAGCGACGCCGGGCGTGATGATGCTGCGACCCCGGGCCTGGTGCATGACTGAGATGCACTTGCACATAAACGGACGGGCTGTGCCGGGGCCTCTGGTGGATTTCGGGTAGGTGCACTCACGTGATGGGTGTGGAGGGAGAGTAGGGCGAATGAAGGGCTTTTGGTCTGTATGGCCTCGCAGATGTAGACGGAAAATTAAGGTTTTCCAGGTTCTCACCTTTTTGGTGCTCTCTCTTTCTTTTTTCATTAGGCTCCTGATATATCACTGCGGCGCCGAGTTGGAGATGCGGGGCATGGGTCCCTTCTTCTACTGCTCCAAAGTGGAGCACTATCTCGAGGCCCGTCTCTGGAACTCCATCTTCACCTGGACGGAAACAAGGCTGGGCTTGAAGAAGGTACGTGTGGCTGGCGTAGTGGATGGAAGGATGTGGACGTCTTCATGTCCTCTTTCTCACTCTAAGGCTTCAAAAAAGGGGGGAAACAACTGGATCGTCTGCCGTGATTTCGCACAAACCCCCTTCCCTTTTTTGCCTCACCTTCTCTGCCCTTCTCTGTATCCTTCCTCTCACCCATCTCCGTTCAGAACGGAATCAAGGCTTGCGTGTTGATCGAGAACATCACGGCCTCCTTCCAGATGGACGAGATCTTGTACGAGCTGCGGGAGCACTCGGCGGGCCTGAATTGCGGCATCTGGGATTATTCAGCCTCCTTCATCGCCCGCTTTGCCCAACGCAGTGACATGGTTTTTCCCGACCGCACCAAGTACGTGAACATGAACTGCGGCTTTATGCGCTCCTACATGCGCCTCCTCGTCGACACCTGCCACAAGCGCGGCGCGCTGGCCACCACGGGCATGGCAGGCCTGGTCCTAGATCCGGCATGGGATTCCCGCATGCGAGAGGCCAAGCTGGAGGCGGTGCGGGACGCCAAGCGCTTCGAGGCCAGGGAAGGAGGTGCAGACGGGGCTCTCATATATGATCTCAGCCTGCAGCCTGTGGTGGCGGAGGTGTTTGACGAGGTGCTCGGGCCTGGGCGCGTCAACCAGCGGGACCGGCCACTAGACCCCGTGCCCATCCGGCCCGCCGACCTGCTGGAGGTACCCCCGGGGGGCATCACTCAAGAAGGCGTGCGTTTCAACGTGGCTATTGGGTTGCGTTTCATTGCGTCTTGGCTCCGTGGCCGCGGCTCGTTTGTGTACCGGAACGCCGCCGAAGACTCGGCCACGGCAGAAATCTCCCGGTCCCAGATTTGGCAGTGGGTGCGGCATGGCCTGCGCACCGAGGACGGCGTGGCGGTGACGCTGGGCTTGGTGATGGACTATGCCGAACAAACTGCTCGGGAACTTGGCGAAGAAGGGCGGGCGGCCGACATTCCTGCAGCGCTGGTGGGCGACCGTGTGGCGGCGGCAATTCGAATATACCGGGTGCTCGTCTCGGCGCCCAGCTTTCCCCGCTTCATTACCACATTCTTGTACGAGCAGGCGTTGTTTCAAGAGTTGGTTCGGCACCGCTCGCCCGTGCAGTAATAAGATTCAATATGACTTGATGACTGAGAGTGAAAGGAAGCAGCACGAACACATTGGGGTGTGCCTGCCTTGCAGGAAGGAGAGCTTGGGGTGCACGGACAAGCGGGCATGCGGAATGCAAATAGATTAAATACTTAGAAGCAGCGCTGAACAAAATTACGCCCAAATTAGAGAATTAAATGGGGAAATAAATGCGAAAGAAATTCAGAACACGATTTTAATAACCTCCTCCTCCCTTTTTTTTTGTGTCCAACCCCGTACTACTGGTAAGCTTCTTCCTCTACTTTACTTTTTGGCTCTTGGTTTGAGTAGAAATAAAAATGCTGCCATCCATATGCCGGAAAGCGTTGCCCCCTCGTTCGCACCCACGACCCCCGCATCGATACTCTTTCTTTCTCGTTCCCGTTTTACGGCTCGCTGGGCCAACGGGCGTCCAAGCCCCGATGCTGAAAGCGGAATCTCTTGCCTTCTGTTGCCTTCTGATGAGCCAAAGGGAAAAGTCCACATTTCTAGGTCCCAGGACTCACATCCTCCACTGATGAGGGCCAGAGATGGCCCTCGACCTCCCTGCGTACTGTCTATGTGCCCTGGTCTTGTCTTGTCTGTCTAATTCTCCGTCGCCTTCTCACCCGTCCCAACCCCACCCACCCACCGAATTCTCACAGGTTCAAGGCAGCAGGAAGCACCCCCACCCCCCACCCCACCAAGCCCCTCGTAACCATGCCGGGCATTGAGACGAGCACCGCGTGGAAGACGCTGGCAGCGCACGCCGACAGGATGAAGCGCGTTCACCTCAGAGACCTTCTGACGGACGCGGCACGCAATTCAGCCCTCACCGTCAACACCAATGGCATCCTGTTCGATTACTCCCGGCAAAACGTGAATATCGAGGTATGTGACAAGGGAAGGGAGCACCCCATAGGCTACGGAGGG
The DNA here is from genome assembly GCA_001614225.1 of Nannochloropsis limnetica. Lineage (NCBI taxonomy): Eukaryota > Eustigmatophyceae > Eustigmatales > Monodopsidaceae > Nannochloropsis > Nannochloropsis limnetica. Next base: position 10,430 of record AFGL01006675.1, on the reverse strand, counting down.
TCTAGCTGTCAAGGGAACAGAACTTTTAAAAGGCAGGGCTAGAAAGGCTGCTGAAAGTACTGCGTCTGGCTGGCAAGCAGCCGCATAAAGCGGGGAGGTCGCCGTGCCCTGCTGTACGCCTATGATACAAAGCAAGCAAATGAAGTTGATTCATCTTCTTCCCGGCTCCCTTTCTTTTCTCCACCTCCTCCTCTTCACACAGACCATGGACTTTCTGATGGACCTGGCGGACGCGGCAATGCTGGAGCAGAAGCGGGTACGTTGTCAAAAAAGGGGGGGGCGTATATTTGAGGGGTCTCGTGTGAAGAAAGGATTTGTTCGGCTTTCTGATTATAAGTGTGGGCCATCTTTTGTATCTTGACTCAACCTCCCTTTCTATCTCTTCCCCTTCTCCGATAAATTTTTTAGGCGGCTATGTACGCGGGTGAGAAGATCAACACCACTGAAGGCCGTGCCGTGCTGCACGTGGCTTTGCGTGCCGCTCGCTCCGCCGAGATCGTGGTGGACGGCGTGAACCAGGTGCCGCTGGTGCACGAGGTGCTGGACCACATCAAGGACTTCTCTGCCCGCGTGCTCTCCAACAAGTTCGTGGGCGCGACCGGCAAGCCCCTCAAGAACGTCATTTCCATCGGCATTGGCGGCAGCTACCTGGGGCCCGAGTTTGTCTACGAGGCCATCAAGTGCGGTACGTGTCCGAGCCAGTCCTGCTTGTTTAAGAGTGGTGTCAACCAGCGAGTGTATTTACTAAGATCCAACCCCCCATTATTTCCCACCTTTGCATGCCCACACTCCCATCCGGCCTCTCACCACTCCCTCATCCTCCTACTTCCCCTTCCTCCCAGTGCCCCAAGCCGCCGAGGTGGCCAAGGGACGCACGCTGCGCTTCCTGGCCAACGTGGACCCCGTGGACGTGGTGCGGGCCACGCAGGGGCTAGACCCGGAGGAGACGCTGGTGGTGGTGGTGTCCAAGACGTTCACCACGGCCGAGACCATGCTCAACGCCCGCACCCTCCGCAAGTGGCTATTGGACGGCATCAAGGGCGCGGCACCCGAAGAGATCATCCGCCAGCATGTGGTGGCCGCCTCGTCCGCCGTGCCGCTGGTCACGGAGTTTGGTGTAGACCCGGCCAATATTTTTGGGTTCTGGGACTGGGTGGGTGGCCGGTACTCGGTCTGCTCCGCCGTGGGCGTGCTGCCCCTCGCCCTCGTCTTCGGCTTTGAGGTCCTGGAGCAATTCCTGGCGGGCGCGCGCAACATTGACGAGCACTTCGCTACGGCGCCCCTGCGTGAGAACATCCCCGTGTTGATGGGCCTGCTGGGTGTCTGGAACTCCACCTTCCTGGGCCACGAGAGCCGCGCCATCCTCCCCTACGCTCAAGCCCTGCTCCGCTTCCCCGCGCACGTGCAGCAGCTTGACATGGAGAGCAATGGCAAGCGCGTGGGCATCGACGGCCGCGAGCTGCCTTTCCAGGCGGGCGAGGTGAACTTCGGGGAGCCTGGCACGAATGGTCAGCACTCCTTCTACCAGCTCATCCACCAGGGCCGGGCCATCCCTACCGAGTTCATCGGCTTTGCCCGCAGCCAGCACCCCATCGAGCTGCCCGGCGAGATGGTCAGCGGCCAGGACGAGCTCATGTCCAATTTCTTCGCGCAACCCGACGCCTTGGCCCTGGGCAAGACGCGGGAGCAGCTGGAGATCGAGGGCGTGGCGGAGGAGCTGCGCCCGCACAAGGAGTTCCCTGGCAACCGGCCCTCCTTCTCCCTGCTCTTCGGCCAGCTGGACCCCTTCACCACAGGGCAGCTGCTGGCGCTGTACGAGCACCGCGTGTTCGTGCAGGGCGCCATTTGGGGCATCAACTCCTTCGACCAGTGGGGGGTGGAGCTCGGCAAGGTCCTGGCCAAGCAGGTCCGCACCCAGTTGGCCGCAAGCCGCCAGGGGGACGCCACCATCTCGGGCTTCAACAGCTCCACCGCCGCGATGATTCGCTTCTACCTCCTCAACAGCGCCCCTGGCAGCAGCGGCGGCAGCAGCAGCTAGAGAGGAAATTGAGGGATGTGTAAGAGTGCCTCTTGCAAGAGAAGGAGGCTTAGTATTTTTCGCAATTTTGTTTTTGAAAACCAATGCATTCATACTTTGGGAGGGGAGGGTAATTAGCACAGCGAGAAGAAAAACGAAAGAGGGAATAGGCCGTCCAATGGAGGCAAAGGCAAAAGGAGAGGTCATGGCATCATAAAGTCTGCCTTTTCCTCGTCCGAACTATAATCAAAAAGACACTTGCACTTCATGAACAATTGATTATTTTTCTTTGTTGTGTTACACACTCGTTGCCACCTCCTCGATTTGTTCGAGGTTCAAACTGCTGAGATGCTCCTGGTACACACGCACAAATGCCCGCCGTACACGTGCAGCGTTGGGCCCAAGGCTCTTGCTCAGCAGGACGTCCAGGCCTTCCAAAAAGTCTTCTTTTGACGCCACGCTTGCTGTGACTTCCTCCCCATTTAGAAGCGTGGGCGCCGTCGCTAGACCCGAGCGTCGTTCGGGAGCCTTGTAATAATCCTTGCTTCGTACGGTGGGGTAGTGCGCCACCAGGGAGGGGAACATGGACTCAAACTTGTGGCGGTCCATGATGATGGGTGCGCTCGGGGTGTGGGAAGATAGAGCAGAAGCTTGCTTGGTTTTGCAGAGGCCTGCGAAGAAGGCTCACCTTGGGCGGCGGGGCAAGAGCGGCGGCGGGGGAGGAAGCCGGCAGCCCTGTCTCCTTGTAGTGGTGGTGGTGGTGGTGGTGGTGAGGGTGAGAGTGGTTAGTGTTTGCGTGAGTGCGAAAAGGCAGCCCTACTATTTCTGTTGGCAACCTCCCCTCCCCAGCAACTACAGCAAACCCAAAACGACAGCGTGTTAGTCTTTTTCTATGTCTCTTTCTTCTTTCTTTTTGTTGTTGTTGTTAAGGTCAACTGTTTCCCCACCATTTTAAAAGGCTTTTCGTCCTCTCTTTCCCCCCCGCCTCGTTTCCTTCCTAACGCGTACCATTGCTGGACAGCGACAGGTGGGCAGACAGCGGCAACACGCCCGTACCTTTACCCTTTTTGCCTCATATGTCAATGCCGCCTTTACGTCTCTTCCTGCTAGTCCCCTCCCCACCAACCCTTCACTCTTCTCCTACTTATTTCTATAATAATTCCTAATCGAGATTGACGTGTCTTTGGTCGCATGCCCTCCCCCTCCCTCGTCTTAACTAATCCAAGCACTTCCTTCCCCCAAACGAAAAATGAAACATGACGTGTGATATGATGATGGTGGTTGATGGTGTGTGTATAAAATGTGTCTGCCTCCTGCCTCGCTTTGCCCCCGCGCCACAACCAGCTAGGCGCCAGCAGCAACACACAGACAAAGGTGTGAGCAAAGACAGGTGCAGTGACAGAAGGCCAGGGCCTTAGAGCTTGTCGAGGAATCGGTCCAGGGGGGGGATCTCGGGGGAGAGACCCTTGCGCTTGCGCACGCCGAGGACGACTTCGTTGGCCTTGCTGCCGGCCTCCATGCAGTCCCCGCCCATCATCTGCCAGTGGTCGAACACGCACTGGGGGAAAGCCTTGCCACCGGTGCCGGCGCGGAGGTCGGCCGTGAAGCCGAAGGACTCCATGACGGGCAGGTAGGCCTTGAGGGTCATCATGGGCGTGCCCGGTCGCTGCTCCTCGGAGAAGACGTGGCCACGGCGGCGCGTGAGCACGCCGTAGCACCCGCCCATGGCGTCCTGGGGGCAGGAGATCTCGCACAGGTACACGGGCTCCAAGAGAGCGGGGGAGGCCGTGAGGATGCAGGCGTGCACCACGCGGCGGGCCGTGGGCTGGATTTGGCCCATGCCTCGGTGGATAGCATCGGCGTGCAGCACCACGTCCAGGACCTTGACGCACACCCCGCGGCACTGCTCGTCGGCCATGGGGCCCTGCCCGCAGGCCTGCTGGAAGCCGCCGCAGACGGACTCCTTGATCTCGTTCAGGTAGTTGACACCCTTGGTGGCGTCCAACACGATGTTGGGGCCGGTGCCGTCGGGCGCAAAGGCCCAAATCTTACGCGCCTCCGTCACGTCCCAGCCGTGCTCGTCGGCCAGGTAGCGGGCACGGAGCTTGAAATCGTCGCGGGCATTGACCTTGCCGTCCTCGATCTCGTCAGGCAGGCCGTCCGCCAGGGGCTCGGCGGTGGCGTACAGGCGGTTGTGCTTGTTGGGGGACTTGGACAGGCAGGTCTGCTTGGAGACGCCCGTGACAGTCTCGCGGTACGACACCACGGGGTCGGAGATCTTCACCTCCGTGCCCATGAAGTCCTCCTGCAAGTCCTTGAGGCAAATCTCCAAGTGCAGCTCGCCGGCGCCGGCAATGATGTGCTCGCCCGACTCCTCGGTGTAGCAGAGGACCATGGGGTCCGACTTGGCCAGGCGCTTCATGCCCTCCACCAGCTTGGGCAGATCCGCCGAGTTCTTAGGCTCCACGGCCACACGCACCACGGGGGAGACGGAGAACTTCATGGTCTTGATGCAATGCGCCGACTCGGACGTGCAGATCGTGCCGGACTTGAGCAGGTACTGGTCCACGCCCACGAGGCCGCAGGTGTTGCCGGCCGGCACGTCCTGGACTTGCTCCACGTAGCGGCCCATCATGACGATGGTGCGCTGGATGTTCTTCACCCACAGGTCGGTCTTCTTGCCGGGCACGTAGTTGGGGCCGAGGATACGGCACTTCTGGCCCGTGGCGATGCGGCCGGCGAAGACGCGGCCGAAGGCGTAGAAGCGGCCCTTGTCTGTGGTGGGCACCATCTTGGACACGTACATGCACAGGGGGGCGCCCGGGCTGGTGTCGCACGTGCGGATGGCCTGGGCGGTCTCGTCGTCGAGGGGGCCGTCGTACAAGTTGTCCACACGGTACTTCTGCGCCGCCACGGGGGAGGGCAGGTGGATGACGATCATTTCCAAAATGGCGTCGGCGGCGGGGATCCACTTCTGCATGATGCGCTTGAGCAGGGGCTTGCCCTTGAGCTCCTTGTCGTCGCCCTTGAGCGTGACACCGATGACCTTGAGCATCTTCTCCACCTTGGCGGTCTTGTCCTCCATCACGGCCTCGAAGACCTTGCAGATGGGGTCCATGATGAACTGGCAGAAGGCGCGCTTGAGCGTGCCGTTCTCGCTCTGGGTCTTCCACTTCTTGGCATCCTGGTCGTAGTACCAGTCACCCCACAGCTTCTGCATGAACGAGGCCTCGTCTGTGTTGAACTTGGCCGCGTACGTGCGCGCGAACTTCTTGAGGGTGAAGCCCCACTGGTGCAGGCCGGACCCGAAGGCGACCGTGCCCTTGTCGGGGTAGACCTGCACATCGCCCATAAGCGCGTCGTTGTAGGTGGCGATGATCACGTTCACGGACTCGATGGCGCGCGAGAAGGACTGGTACATCTCCTCAGGCGGCAGCTGCAGCTCCAGCAGGGCGCGGTCCACCTTGTTCACCATCAGCACGGGGCGCACGCGCTCCGAGATAGCCTGGCGCAGCACCGTCTCGGTCTGCACGCACACACCCTCAATACAGTCCACCACCACCAGGGCGCCGTCCGTCACGCGGAGCGCGGCCGTCACCTCGGAAGAGAAGTCGACGTGGCCGGGGGAGTCGATGAGGTTGATCAGGTAGCACTTGTCGTTGATGTCCACGTTGGAGGCGGCGGCCGTGGCGATGGCGCTGTCGTTGTCGGCCTTGGTGGAGGCGGCTTCGGCGGCAGCCTTCTCCTTCTTCTCGCCCGTGAGCTGCTCCTCGGCGGCAGCCTGGGCCAGCTTCTCCCCGGCGTCCATGTCGTACTCGAAGAACATGGAAATCCCGGTGGACTTGATGGTGATGCAGCGCTCCTGCTCGTCAGCGCGCGTGTCGGTGAAGCGGGCGTCTCCGGCGTTCTTGGCGGAAATGATACCGGCCTTGGACACCAGAGAGTCCGTGAGGGTGGACTTGCCGTGGTCCACGTGCGCAATCACAGACATATTACGGATGTTGTGCTTCAGGTCCATCATGGCCCGGAGCTGGTCGATCGTGAAGTTCACCATCTTTCCTGCGGTGCTTGCTGCTGCTGGGGGCGGACGGCAAACGACGGAAAGAAAGAGGAAGGGGGTGCGCTTCCTGTGAAGGTGGTGGGGTGGGTGCGGTGGGCAGGGGAGATGTGAGTGATGATTGGACGAAGACAATGAGCGTGCGTGTGTCTAGAGGATGGGCGGTCGTCGTGCTTCACGCGGGGCCATCCACCCCCACGCCGGCCACGCAAGTGGATGCTGGCACCACGGCAGCGTCCTAGGCACTCCACATTGTGATGCCGGCGTCGCTCGTGGGTCCTCAAAGGCAACCTTGCGTGGCACGCAGTGCCTTTTTCTGTGTTGGGGTGCGGTGGTGCAGTGGTGGATTCATTCTGTGGATGAGTCGGCCTCCCCCTCAACCACAAGAGTCAAGCCTCGCTGCCACTGCTCCCCACCATCCACCGCCGGGCTGCCCTGGGCAAGTTGGTGGGTGTGATGTGAGGCTGCCAAAGGCCATCACGCGCAAGAAACCGGCGGTCCTGGATGAAGCCTTCATCATTGCATGGTGCAGCATTCATCCTCGAGTTAGCGAGTGGCTGGGGCTTGCTTGTTCGGCCGGCTTCGATCCGATCCTCCACCGCCCGTTGCTTGCCTCAACCACGCCGAGCGAGGGCGAGGGGAAAGGGAAAGTAAAGCAAAAACAGAAAGGACAAGAAAGACCTTATGTGTTGGTTGCCTGATTTCATCGGGCAGGATGCCATGGATCGGGACAAGGCGCCGTCAAAAAGAGGCACGACCGTACGTAGTGGTACACGACAGGCATGATTTTCCCCCTGCCCCCGCGACGGGGATCCAGCTTAGTACATGGTAGGGATTGAGAGAACGCAACAAAAACAAAACCACCGCGCCAAAAAGCACTAGTACTGATTTCTTTCTTTTTTCTCGTTGTTGTCATCCTTATTCTTGTTCTCTCAATCCTTTGCATGCGGAGCGTGGGCCTAGGCGAGTGAGAGGCGCCGAAAAGCCAACCTCCTCCTCCCTTTCCAGCAAACCACAAAACCGAACGTCCACCAACCCGCCCACCCGCACGCACTCACGCACGATATAAATAAATACTGACACATTGGGCCCTCGCCGCCAAGCGCCTGGAGAGCTTCATGTGACCTCGCAAAAAAACAATAATAAAAATAATCCACACACTACAAGGGCACCCGCCCTCCCTACACGCAGCAAACCCCTTCCTCCACTCTCCTCTCTCCTCTACTCCCCACCGTTCTTTCGTTTACTTGAGGCTGGCGAGCTTGGGCACCTTGCTCACGTCCCCGAGCGAGGCAATGCTGAGGCCACCCTTCCAGATCTTGGCGTGCAGAGCCTTGACGTCCGATTCCGACACCCCATCGACCGCCACCGTAGCGCTCCCGTCCGCCAGCCCTTCAAAGAGCGCACCGTCCAGCTTGCTCAAAGCCGCCACTTGTGCCGCCTTCTTGGCCGCGGCAAAGTCCTTCCCCGTGCTCTTGAGCACCTGAAGCAACGCATCCACATAGGCCCCCGCCGCACTGGGAGAAGCAGCGCCCGTCACGCCAACCAAGCCGGGCAGCGTAAACACGGATGCGCCCGCAGGCAAGGCCGCCTGCCAGGCTGCCGCCAACACACCCAACGCCCCTGCGTCCGCCTTGCTAGGTGCCGCCAGAGCCAAGCCCACAAAGGTCGCGTCCGAAGAAGCCTTGAGGCGCGCCTCGCCCCCCACATACGCCGAGGCAGGCGCAGCCTTGGCGCTACCCGCAGCCATGCCCTCCGTCAGGCCCGCCGCCCAGGACAAAAGCTGGGCATGCCCGACCCCAGCCCCCACCACAGTGATGGAGCCAGCCCCAAAGGTCTTGGCGCGGTAGGCAGCCAGGGATCCGGACGTGACGCCCGTGGCCGGGGAGTACAGGGGGTGGCCCAAGGGCGTGTTCTCCCCGTAGGCTGCCTCGTACAGAGCCTCGCTCAACTGCAAATGCGCGTCCGTGGCGTAGGCTTCCATGTCCGCAGCCGCGGCGGTTTGCAGGTCCGAGACGAGGTACGGCGTGATCTTGGGCGTCAAGGCGGTCTCAAAGGCAGCCTGGAGGGCTTGCTCCGCGAACTCAGGAAGTGCCTTGACTTGATAGAGCAAAGCCTCCCTTCCGACACTGGCTGACGGGACTGCACCCACGCTCTCCAGATCCCGCATGAGCCGCAAAGGGGACCGCTTGACCGTGCCCTTGAACGCCAATTGTTTGAGCAACAAGGCAGTGCCGGCCTCACAAGGGGCCGCCTCGTACATGCTGCCGGCGGCAACCGAAAGTCCCACCGAAGCCATCTTGCCGGCTGCAGTCGACACCACCTTCACCCCCGAAGGTAGCGTCGTCGTCTCCACCTTGACCGGGCTGGCGGCAGCCGGAGTCAACGCTGGGAGGCCCGGGAACTCCTCGTCGAGGCTGGCCAAGGAGCTTTGGGCACGGCGGGCGGACGTCTTGGCTACAGTCGCCTGCTGCAGCCGGTTGAGGGGCACCGCGCGAGTCAGCCGCCACATGGTGTATACGTGTGTCGTCGCTGTGTGTGTGTGAAGGGGAGAGAGAGAGGGGTTGGTGTGTTGTGTTGTGAGAAGAGTCTGTGTGTGTTTGCTTGCCATTTGCATGACGATCATGACGACTTCTTCTCCCTCCTTGGGCTGGGGTGGAGAGGCCGCCCTGCCTGTTGGCTCGTTGGCTCTGTACCTGCGCCTCTTTTTTCCAGGGCTTCCACCACATATATACACACACACAGAGCACAGGACTCTATGGCTAGCTGTGCGCTACCCGGTGCGTAGTGGCATGGCGGCCCTGTCGTGTCAATGGATTCCCTAGATCATCGTGATGCATCGCCAGAGGCCAAATACGACCCAGGCTTGTTGGCAAAGGACTCAAAAACCGAGACAGAATGCCCCCACAACCATGCCTCCTCCTCTCCACCATCAAGCACAGGCACCACGACCACGATCTAAACATGGCCGCGGCTTTGGATGGGGCTTTGCAACTGCTTTAAAATCAGATTCCCAGCCTCTCGCCCTGCCTCCCTTCACTTTTGTACCTACTACTAGTACAGAGTACTGAGCATTAGCGCTTCATGCCTTGACAACCCAGCCGCTAGCCAGCCATTCTCGAACGCGAAAGAAGCTAGCCTAGAAAGCCGTCCCTCTATCCTCATTCCCCCGATTCGCTTTGCTTCTTCCCATTCCCACACAACAAATAGGAAGGAGTCGACACACGCGCCATGTCGGTGCTGGAGGAGGCATCACGCGTAAACGACTATTTTTTCGTCGTGGGCATTGACACTGACCCGTTGTTGCCCTTGGCCCCAGACGCTCAAGCTGATGAAGACCGGGTCGACGGGCACCCGCTCAAGCTTCGCTACCAGTACGTTTACTGCATGCATATTTCTTTCCCTTGTCCCTGGTGTTGATTGATCGAAACCTCATCTGTTGCATATGTTTGTACATACCTATCAATATCGTTCTCTTTTGCTTCTCTGTCCCCTCAGACAAAGCATAATCTCACGCACAAACACATACGCACACCACCCACAGACCCCTGCTAATCGACCGTTTCCCGCTCGAAGACAACCAAGAAACGCGGGTGGAGAATGGCGTGGCTGACTTTTGCTTTCCCACGGGCTTGCGGCTGGCTCGGGGCATGCAGATGCCGAGGTTTTTCTCCTTCGTACTCACAAATGGGGCGGGGGATAAGAGCTACGGACATACGCTCGTCATTTACGAGCTTTTGCCGGAAGACGCTGAAGCCGGGCTCATACTTCAGATCCAGGAATGGGAGCGTCAAGAGGAAGAACGAAAGAGAAGAGAGGGCGAGACACCGCCTTTGAAACGGGAAACGGGTCGGACGGGGGCCTTTTTCGCCGAGGAGGAGGAGGAGGAGGAGGAGGAGGCCAGCAGTCATTCCGATGGGGGCGCAACGCCCGCGACCACCGACCCCTCCTCCTCCTCCTCCCCTTCTCCTTCTTCTCCCGCAGACGTCGAGCGAATATTTGCGCCCAAGTGCTTGTGCCTACTTAGCAAATATCCCTTTCTGGACGCTTCTCGAGCATGGCTCCTTCAACTGTACCGCCTCTCCTGCTCTCCTACCCCCGTGCCGCTGGAACGGTACATTTGCAATTTCCTTTTGGAAGTACCCTGCCCTGTGCCTGGACGGGTCGACATCCAGTACAGCATGTGAGTGAGGGAGGGAGAGAGGGAGGGAGGGAGAGGAGCAGGCCTATTAAAGAGAGTGAGTTCGGTTGGTTTGATTGAGCATACCTGCTGCATTCTAAGCCTTTTGGCCCCTGAAATCGACGGTTCTCTCATAATGTAAAATTGTTCTGTCCCTCCCTCCCTCCCTCCCTCCC
>AFGL01006401.1:0-12878 GCA_001614225.1 Nannochloropsis limnetica | reverse complement strand
CTGCTGCTGCTGCTGCTGCTGCTGCTATTCCTGACGCTGCTGGAGTAGTCGCTGGCTTCTTGGTCCCTTCTTCCTCCTCGTTTCCGGCGTCCTTCTTGCTCTCATCAGGAGGGTTGAGCGCAGCAGCCGCAGCAGCGCCTGCCGCTGCTGGTGGTGATGGTGAAGCTTCTTCTTGAAGAGAGGGGCTCGCATTCCCATCGTTCTGCTGCTGTTGTTTCGGTTGCCCTTCTTCTTCCCCTACCCCATCCGCCTCCTTCATTGCTGCTGGTGCTGCTGGTGCTGCTACTGCCGCAAGGATTGATGCCACGGTATGCGTTTCTGCTGTTGTCGCCGTGTCGCTTCCATTCTTGCCTCCTTCTTTTCTCCCTTCCAACATTGCCGCTGGCTTAGCTGCTGCTGCTGCTGCTGTTGTTGCTGCTGCTACTGCTGCCGGTACTGGTGCGGCAGTGGCGGTTGACGGCACGATAGCGTTACTATCGACTTCCATATCCTCCCCTTCTCCCGCTTTTCTAATTTCTACCCCCTTCTCCTTCCTAACCAGCTCCGCTGGTGCTGCTGCTCCTGCTGCTCCTGCCACCGCTGCTGCTGCTGCTGATGATGGTGGCTTCAATGGCGGCGGTGATGATGACCCTCTTTCCCGTCCCTCCCCTCCTCCTATTCTTGCCTCCGCTTCTTTGCTTGCCGACTCTTTTGCTGCTGCTGGTGCTGGTGCTGCCGGTGGTGGTGGTGGTGTCGCCTCTGCAGGTGCTGTTGCGGGTTGCGGGCCTTGTGCTGGTGAGGTCGTGGGACTGGAGGAAGACGAGGAAGAGGACGAGGAGGAGGCGGAGGAGGAGGAGGAAGAGCCCAACAAGCCCGAATAGGCCGCGGCGGGGCCTTGAGAAGGAGGAAGTGGACAAGGAGACGAAGAAGAAGAAGAAGAAGGAGCAGCAGAAGAGGGAGGAATAGAAGAAGAAGAAGAAGAAGAAGGAGGAGGCAACCCACCCACCATCCTATTATCCATGAGGGACTTGACCCGTCGAAACTCCAGCTCTGCTCTTCGGGCTGCTGCTTCTGCTGCTGCTCGTCGGTGGCTGGCTTGCTGCATTGGCGCCCACACATCCCAGACAGCACTCCCTTCCCCCAACTCTCGTTGAAACGCTGCTTGCAACGCCCGGGAACGCGCTGCCTCTTGCTCCTCGTCCTCATCCTCGTCCTCCTCATCCTCTTCTTCCGCCATCTTTTCTCTTGGCCGTGCTCGTTTCCGACCGCTGCTGCTGCTGCTGCTGCCCGAAGGCCCGGCGCTTCCCTCTCCTTCCACCCCACCCACCATTAGGACCTCGCCTTCCGTATCGCCCTCGAATCCCAAGCCTTGGACGCTGTTTGCAGCATTGTTGTTGTTGTTGCTGCTGCTGCTGCTGTTGCTTCAGGCTGTTGGGAGGGCTGGCTGGCGACCATGACGTTGTGGACTAGCCCTCGGACGAGGGCGTTGTGTACGTGTACTGTGTATGGGCGTGGGTGGGATAGAGCGAAGGATGGGAGTGTGTTAGAGAAGCAGACACATTTTTTTAAAAACGTCTTTTAAGCAACGATTCAGATTGTACCTCATTAAATAAGGTGTGCTTTTGCATCTATCTATCTGCCCATTCTCCATGCATGCCTGCACGCATCCATATGCCCGACGAGACCGGTTTTTCCCCTTCTCTCCCAGAGTCTAGTACAAAACAATCATCCGCCCACCACCCCACACGTACCATTCTCGTCACCCAGCGTATATATTACCACCGCATCCAGCTCCGGCTTGGTCAGTTCCCCTATCAAAAACAGGCGAAGTGACTTGCGGTACAAGGCCCACAGCCGACATAATGGCGGACGCGACGGCCTCGCGCTCTCGCTGCTGCCGGCACTGCTGCTCCGTTGCCTGTGGCCATGCAAAAGGGCTTCAAACACCGCCATTTTCAGGCCGGTCAGGTCCTGCCGTGCCGTCGATGGGGCGTGTGAAGGTCCATGTGCGTGGGCCTGGGTGGGAGGTCTTCTCCGTTCCCGATGATGTCCTTCTAGTTGCTGCCTTTCCAAAAGTCCCCCCCGGCAGCCCCCTCCTCCACCCCCACCGCCTTCCATCGTTCCTCAATCCCACCACCTAATGCCGTGCCTCGTTGTGCTTGTGCCAGTGCCACCGCCAATGAAAAGGCCAACCTCCGTGGTGACCGGGGAGGCAAGGCACAGACGTATGTGATGATCAAGTCGAGAGTGTTGCGCGCTCAGAAGCCGGCGTTGGCCTCGGGCTTCTCGCTGGCCCGTGCCACCAAGCAATGCCGCTGTGTATGGAGGTGGTTAGGGGGAGAGAGTGTACGTGAGAGGCCACATTCATAGGGTGCCATCAAGGGCAAGCACGTATCAAGCAAGCGCGTGTGTTTGTTCCTTCCGCGGTCGGCGGCGGCGCGAGAGATCGTCAACGAAGAAGCGGAGCGGCGGGTTGTCGCGGCCCATGGTGCTTTTGACACGCCCTTTAGGCCCTCTTTAGCTACAAATACCAGCGTGGCAAGGATCAGGATAGCCTGAAGCTAATTCTGGTGGTCGGCGTTGCCGATTGGCTTGGGTTTTCCCCACGGCAAATCGTGTAAATTAGGGAGGCAGGAGGTTATTTGCGCTGCAGCCTGCAAACTATTTCGGTGCGCAATAGACCTATCATGGCCTGCACCGATATCTCGAAAAGAATCAACTAAACTAAAATGAAAATGAAAAAAAAAAAATTGAAAATGCAAACAAATCAAGGCTGCCACGCTAAAAGCAATAACATTAAAAAAGGAATGCCGCAAAATAGAAGTCAATTATCTGTTATAAAATTTGTGCTTTGAAATTTTCGTTTGCATTCTCAATAAATGCATGCATTGCGGTAAAGCCCGAGCGCGGCTCTTGTGCCTCACCCATCCTAAGTACCCTCTCCTACCCTTCCCTACATACCGAACCTCAAACACACTCCTTCCTATCATGTTTGCACCATCTCCAACGCCTTCGCCACCTGCAATATCTGCGCCTCAGCAAAACGCTGCCCAATAATTTGCAACCCCACCGGGAGCGCCGACGCTCCCTTCCCCCCTCCCGAGATAGGCAAGCTAATCGCCGGCAGCCCCGCCAAGCTGGCAGGGACCGTAAACAAATCATCTGCATACATATCAACCTTACTCCCCGCCGCTTTCCCCAACGGATACGCCACCGTCGGCGACGTCGGACACACCAACACATCCGCCACCCCAAAACTCTCACTAAACGACTGCGACAACACCGACCGCAACTGCTGGCTCTTCAAATAATACGCGTCCGAATACCCGGCACTCAACGAGAACGTCCCCAACAATATCCTCTGCTTTACCTCCTCCCCAAACCCCTCCCCGCGACTCCCCAACATGACCGTCTTGGCACTCTCGGCGCCCTTGGGCCTCAACCCATACCGCACCCCATCGTATCTTGCCAAGTTCGCACTCGCCTCCGACAAGACATTCACATAATAACTCGCACAATGCGCGTCCAAATACGGAATCGACACCTCCACCACCGTCGCCCCCAACACCTCCAACTGCTTCACGGCCTCTCGTACCGCCGACTCCACCCCCTCCTCCACCCTGCTCTGCAACGTCTCCTTCACCAATCCCACCTTCAGCCCAGCCAAGGGCTTATCTCCCCTCCCCTCCACCTCCCGCACAGCCCCCACAAAATCCTCCACCGCAGGTGCCTGGCTCGTGGTCGCATCATGGGCCCCGTCCGCGCCTGCCAAGACGGCAAGCACGCGTGCAGCATCCATCACGTTTTGAGTCAAGGGACCAATCACATCCGTACTCGACCCATATGCCAACAATCCATATCGTGACACTCTGCCATAGGTAGGCTTTAATCCCACCGTGCCCGTCCACGACGCCGGCTGTCGGATCGACCCTCCCGTGTCCGTGCCGAGTGCGGCGAGCACCATGCCACTTGCCACTGCGGCAGCCGAGCCTCCTGAAGACCCACCGGGAGACCGGGTGAGATCGCGAGGGTTGCGCGTGACGTGGTACCCCGACGATTCCGTCGTGGAGCCCATCCCGAACTCGTCCATGTTGGTCTTGCCCACCAATACACACCCGGCAGCCTTGAGACGAGCGACGGCTGTGGCGTCGTAGGATGGGATGTAACCTTGGAGAACGCGGGAGGCTGCGGTGGTGGGGACCCCGGCGGTGCAGATGTTGTCCTTGACCGCCAAAGGTAGGCCTAGCAAGGGCAATGCCAACGTAGCGGCATCCTTTGTGGCAAGCTTGGCGTCGACTGCCTTAGCTTGGGCGAGGGCGTGGTCGCCGCTCAAGGCAAGAAAGGCGCCTACTGCCCCGTCTTGTTGCTCGATCCGCCGCAAGGTTTCCTTGGTCACGTCGACGACGCTGGTCTGGCCTTGCCGGATGCTTTCGACAAGGGCTTCGATGGAGGCAGTGGAGGAAGAGGCGGAGAGACGGACGGACGGATTTCTTGAGGACTGTTGGAGTGGTGGTGGGGCCTGGAAGGCGGCGGTCGTGTGGAGGGCCAGGAGCAGGAGGAGCAGTCGCCGTGGATGAAGTGGTGGAGGCATTTTGCTGGCGGAAAAAAAGGGACGATGGGACGTCGGATTTCGCACAGCACCTCGCGGATTGTCTCAGCCCTGTGGTGGTGTAGGTGGTGAATGGACGTGAGCTTGGGAACGCGTGAATTGGGCCGCACTATCCAGCCAGGGTCCAAGGAGGGGAGAGGCAGGGGAGGTCGGTCGGGATGAGCGACGCTGCTTCTGGCCTCGCCGAACCCAGAGTTTTGGACATGGGCTTGACACTCTTTACTGTCCCGCATTCCTCAAAAGGCACCACACAGGCACTATGTGCTCGAGCAGCGTGGGACCACACGCATCACGTAGGAGCTGACAGCATAGAGGCATGTTTACCAGACCACCAAGGCTCACCCGAATTGACGCCTTCTTCCCCACGACACGCATGCACAGACCCAAATATGCCGCCCTTGGGAGATGTCAAGTCATGCCAAGCACCGCAATCCCTGGCAGCAAGGACCGTCGCACCCCGCATCACGCCAAGCAGTCGCGCCTTTGCCGAAGCCAAGAGCGCCGAGGAACCCTCTCCCCTGTCTACCAGCACCCGTGGCCGCGCCGGAAGCCTAGGTGCGTTCCCGCCCTCCTCCTCCTCGTCCTCGTCTTCCTTCCCCCTCAGCAACAACAACAGCAGCAGCAGCGCCACAAGCCCCCTGTCCTCCTGGTGCCTGACGCCCTCTCGACAAGCCGCGCGGACCAGCAACCCTGTGCGAAACATCGTGGACCACCTGAAGCCTAACCCGGCCCATCCCTTGCCCTGCCTCAATTTTGCCTTGGGGGACCCCACTGCCTATGCGAGTCAGGGGCACTTGCTTTGCCCGGATGTCTTGGTAGAAGCCGTGACGAAACACGCACGGGAGGGGCTGCATAATGGGTACACGTGCTCGGCGGGTGCCTTGGATGCCCGTCAGGCATTGGCTGCGGCGTTTTCGTATGAAGAGGAGGGTTGTAAGCGCTTGACGGCGGACGACGTGATCATTGCGAGTGGTGGGTCGGGGGCTTTGGAGATTGTGATGACCGCACTGTTGAATAAGAGGGATGCCGTATTGATTCCTCGTCCGGGGTTTGCGTTGTATCAAGTGATTGCGCAGAGTCTGGGGGCGGTGGCCTTGCCGTATGAATTGCTGCCAGAGGAGAATTGGGCTATTGACCTGGTGGCATTGGAGGCGATGATTGTGGAGTATAACAACAGCAACAGCAGCAATAGCAGCAGCAGGGGGGGCATCAAAGCCATCCTGATCAACAACCCTTCTAACCCCTGCGGCAACATTTTGTCGATTTCCAACCTGCTCGCCCTCCTCGACCTCGCCCGTCGTCATTGCCTCCCTATCATCTCCGATGAAATCTACGGAAAAGTCTGTTTCCCCGGAGAGGTGTTTTATCCTTTGGGAGCTCTTACGAAGGACGTGCCTGTCTTAACTGTAGGGGGGCTGGCAAAGCAGTATGCAGTGCCGGGGTGGAGGGTCGGGTGGGTGTTGATGCATGACCCGTTAGGGTTGCTGGACATCGTGGCCGAGGGAGGGAAGGAAGGAAGGGGGGTCAGTGTAAGGCAGGGACTGAAGAATCTGACGCAGCTGATTTTGGGGGCGAATACATTGGCACAGTCTGTGATTCCTACCCTGTTTCCTTCCACCCCCTCCCCCTCCCTCGAGGCCTTCCATGCCAATTACGTGCAGCTCCTGGCGGAGAACGCCCGCTTTGTCCAAGCGACGTTGCTCGCTGCTGTAAACGAGGCCGGGATCGAGACCGAAGGCGGGAGGGAGGGAGGGCGGGGAGGGTCGATTGTGGGGGTGTCCTTGCCCAACCTCCCGCAGGGGGCATTGTACATGCTGTTGAAATTGGACTCTGCTGCCTTTGGAGACTTAGATGATGATGTGGCGTTTTGTGCGGCGTTGCTGCAGGAGGAGAATTTGGTGTTGTTGCCTGGACAGTGTTTTGGGTTGCCGAGTTATGTGAGGTTGGTCTTGACGCCGCCCCAGCCGATGCTGGCGGAGGGTCTGCGCCGCCTGCGTGCGTTTTGTGGGCGGCATGCGCGTGCGATGGTGGGTGGGGGTGGGGCGGAGAGGGAGGAGGAAAAGAAGGTGTGAATAAGAGGAGGAGGTTGAGGCTTGAGCTCTGTTTGTCCCCGATGTGTGGATATACTCCTTAAATTTATGAGTGTGTGCAAAGCAATGTTGTTATTTTTCTACCTTTTGAGGGTGAGTTAGTCTAGCCTGTTAAAAGCCCCGTGTCATTCAAAAAGAGAAATATAGAGAGAGAGCCTAGAGCATCCTTGCTCTTCTCTTTCCTGCCCTTTCCCCCCGTCCCTTTTTTATCGTCATAAAAGGGAATAATATATAAAACGTACAAAAAACAATAAATAAAGTGTAGAAAGGTCGACGCAAAAATACAATAATAGTGTACCGACTGTGATGTGTGAGTTGAGGGACTCCCTATCCCCTGAAGAGTATCAATCAATACATAAGAAGAGTAGGTAGAGAGAGATGAGATGAGCAGCACCCTATTTCGTGTGATTGAATCGCGTGTTAATACAATTATAGATGACTGAGGCGCGGGCGCCTTGGTTTTCCTTTTCCCCTTTTCTCATATATAAATAAAGAGACGGATATCCAGCAATGGTGATGGTTACGAAAAAATAAATAAGAAAACAAGTTCTGTGTGGATACATGCCCCCCCCTGTTTATCCTTTCTAAATATTAAAGTTTGGATGTGAGTAAAAGCTGTAGATGGTCGAGTCGAGAAGAATACAAAGAAAGCAAGCAAAGAGTTGCAACGCACCAAAGCTAGTTTTGCATCACTAATTATTTTCATTCATCCCCTTTTCTACATCCCTTCTCTTCTCTGTCTAATCCGTCCACTTCCCAGAGCACAAGGGAAAATGCGTCCGCGCAATCCCTGCCTGATCCTTCTGGCGCTGCACCAATGCCGCTTCCTCCTTCTCCATATGCTTCACCCTCAAATATTCCTGCTGCTTCTCCCACCGCCCCCGCCGCCGTCGCAACTCCACCTGCTGCTGCAACACCTCCTGATTCTCCATCACGGCCGCCCGCCGCGCTTCTTGCGCACGTCGCTCTTCTTCCATCCCCGCTGCCAGTTCCATCTTCCACTCCTCCACCTCCCTCGCTCCCTCCTCCGCCTCCCTCTCTCCGGCTAAGGCCTTGCACCGCAGCTGCTCCCGTCGTCCCGCGTCCACCTGCTGCCACAACCTCTCACTCTTTTCTCGCCGCGCCTGCAACATGGCCTCACGCTGCTCCCACACCTCCTCCTCCTTTGCCTGCCTCACCGCATCGATCGCCCGCTCGTCCTCCGCCTCCTTCTTCATCAACTCTTCCAAATACTGCCTGTACATCCGATTTTCCGCCTGGGCCTTGGCATCCTTCCCCTGCTCCCGCGCCACCGCCTTGGCCTCTTGTGCCATTGCATGCTGGAGCAAGGCCAGGTCCTGCTGCCGTTCTTCCTCCGCCCGCGCACGCACCAATCCCGAACGTTGGTCATTGAATGCCCTGACATCCTTCCCCTCTGCCCAAGCTGCCTGCCTGCGTGCCTCCGCCCGCTCTTCCTCCCGCTGCAAGTCCGCCGCAATCTGCGCAAGTTCCTCAGCGTCCTCCGCAGCCTGCAGCGCCTTGGCTCGCTGGTGCCCGGCCTGCCCAAGAGCGATCTGCGTCTCCAAGGTCGCTACAGTTTCCCGCTTCCGCTGCGCCTGCAAAATTTCCTTGCGTCGCTCCGCCTCGTCCAGCTGCTGGACATGCCGCTCAATCTGCGCATGAAAGACAGCGTCGTCTTTAGCGCCTTGCTGCTGGCGGACTTGCTTCTCGACGAGCTGTTGCTGCTGGGCCTCGGTCATGACCCGCTGCAAGGCTTGGCCATCGAGCAAACGCGCGCTGTCGCATCCATCCCGCCACTGCCGGTCAAGGCATGATTGCACCAACGCCTGGCGTGCCGCTTCGTTGCGGGCGTGGAGGGCGTAGGCTCGCTCTCGGAGAGATGCCTTGCGTGCTTCCAACGTTGCCGCGTCAGTCCTAGGTCGGAGGCGGCTGCTGGATCGTCCCCCTTCTCCTTGCAGAATGAGGGCGGCCTTCTCCGCGGCCTCGCGACGCTGCTGGTCCCTGACAAGTTGGACAGCTTGTGCTTGGGCTGCCTGTGCTTCAGCGGCCGCTTGCTGGCGTTGCCGTTGCTCGTGTCGACTGACGGCCAGGGCGTCGGTGCGGACTTCCCATTCGGTTTTGCGAAAAGCTTGGGTGTCGAGGGCCACGGCTTTGGCAAAATCCTCGCGAACGAGGAGACGGTCGCGTTGCCGGTCAAAGCACTGCTTGGGGGTGGTGGCTGCAGAGGCACGCAAGGACGAAGACAGCATTTGTGCGTAGGGCTTGTGGTGGAAATGTAACGCCTGTGTGTGGTGTGTGCGTGGGGGAATTTGGTGCGTGGGCGCGTTGTGTGTGGTGTGGGGGAAAGAGGGAATTCGCGAGCGTGTAGCTAGGGTCGAGACAAAAAAATGTGCCATGGATTGTGTGCGCGAGGCGGGGAAACTGAATATGCAGTGGCACAATTACCATAAAAGCGTTTGCTGCCAGCGGAATAAAAAGAGTGGAGCTCCAAATGGGCCGCGTGTTCGCGCCGTGTGCACTTATTTTTTTGGGCCGAAACGCGCGAAAATGAAGGCAAAAAGAAAGGGCAAAAAACTGCAGTTCCTCGCAGTTCCTCTGAAAGACTTCTCTTTTTCCCTCTTTGTCTCTACACAACCACACACCCGCAGGCTGCACGCCACTTGCTCTGCGTATGCAGCGTATGGACACGCTGCTGGCCCCTGCTTTTCTGGTACGGCAGTCGCCGCATCGCCTCCAGCGAGCGAAGGAAGTGCTGCTGTGCGTGGTGGTTCTTTCTGCGCGCCGCGGCCTCCCCTTCCTTTTCTGTGAGCGCTTTCTACACCCACAGGAAACACGCCACCGGCAGCATCACTACAAGTACCGCCACCATGACGACCAGCAGCGCGCCGCCCTCCAAGGCACGGCCCAGCAGCGGTGCGCGGCGTGCCCTTCTGCCCCTCGCATCAAGCCCGCGGAAAACGCAGCCCTTGCTCTCTTCTTTCTGTGCCTCACTTTTTCCCTCCCCTCCCTCCCCTTTCCCCGCACACACCACACCACACAGTCAGCCCCCTCCACACACCACCATGTTTGAAGCCCGGCTCACGGAGGGCAACCTCCTGAAGAAGATCATCGAGGCCATCAAGGACCTGGTCCAAGAAGCCAACGTGGACTGCTCCGAGACGGGGCTGACCATGCAGGCCATGGACGCCTCCCACGTCTCCCTCTGCTCCCTCAACATGCGTTCCACTGGCTTTGACCACTTCCGATGCGACCGCTCCATCTCCTTGGGCCTGAACTTGAGCAACCTGGGGAAGATCCTCAAGTGCGCGGGGAACGAAGACGTGGTCACACTCAAGGCGGAAGACGAGCCCGACACCTTGACCCTTATGTTCGAGGCCCCCAACCAAGAGCGCATCTCCGACTTTGAGCTCAAGTTGATGGATATTGAGACGGAGCACTTGGGCATCCCCAACGAGGAGTACAAGTGCACGATCTCCATGCCGTCCAATGAGTTCCAACGCATCATCCGCGACTTGGCCGTGATTGGCGAGACGTGCATCATCAGCTGCACCAAGGAAGGCGTCAGATTCTCCGTCTCCGGGGACCTGGGCAAGGGGAACGTGACGGTGCGTCAATCCTCGGCGGTGGATGGTGACGAGAAGGAGCAGGTCAAGATTCAGATGGAGGAGCCCGTGACCCTGAACTTTGCTTTGCGGTACTTGGGTTTCTTTACCAAGGCCACGCCTTTGGGGCCGACGGTGAAGTTGCACATGTCCCCGGATGTGCCTATTGTGGTGGAGTACCCGATGGAGAACATTGGTTCCATCTCTTACTTCTTGGCGCCTAAGATCGATGAGGATTAAAAGGAGATTTAATAAGTGTCTGTGGAGGGTAGGAAGGGAGGGATGGAAGAAGAGGGTGAGTAGGGGGCGAAAAAAGGAGGAAAAGCAATGATTAGAGAGGGTTAAGCAAAAACAAGCAAGCAACAAAGAAAGAGTGTGTGAGAGAGTAAACAAAAATACATTGGGGAGGGGTGTCATGGACGAGAGAGGCTGTGAGCCTCCCTCCGCGAAGAAAGAAGGGCGAGGGAGGGAGGGAAAGCAGGGAGTACCCAAAGAACAAAACACATATATAAAGAATATGGTCACGATGCGGAACACTTTTGTTGGCTTTCTTATCGTTGCTTTTTTGTTGTTGTGTGCTGTGAGCGAAGAGCCAATCTACCCCTTTCCTCTCTCAATTGAAACAGGAAAAGAAAGAACAAAAGAGTAAGCACACACATGTTCGCTTTACGTTGCTCTTCTATTGTTGGTTCTTTTGGGTAAGGGTTTCAATCATTGAAATTTCGGTGTCTCCATTTATTCACACATTTGAGGGGTTCTTCCCTATGATTACTACCTATGGACACAAACACACACTTCTCTCTCTCTCTCTCTCTCCTTCTCCCTTGCTAATGTATGACGGGCTTGAGTGGCTCGCCCTTGAGGGTCGACAAGTCCAACGCCGCGTCCGCCTCCTCGTCCATCTCGCCAATCACGGCAATGTTGTCCCCCCGCACAATGTATAAGCCCAAGGGCACTTGCTCCACGCCGGCGGTGGTGGAGAAGACGCGCTCGTGGCATTCTTGCAGGATGATGTTGGTGGTTTGGTCGAAGCCTTTGAGTACGCCGACAATGTTGCGGCCGTCGTTGGTAATCACGCAGATGATGCCTGTGAGAGTGCGTAGAAGTGGAAGGTGAGTGAGACGAAAGCGGCGTGGTTGTGGCTTTTGCAAGAGGACTTACGGTCTTTCAGTGTCTCGAGAGTGGCGGCCATGATGGTGTACGGCTTGGGCTTGTTGCGTGTCGAATTGTCTTGCTGCTCTCTTCGTTGTCCTCCCTTCCGCCGGCGCGCACCCTCGCTGGCTGCTGTAAGAGAGTGGGGAGGGTGGTGGTACTGCGTTAGATGTGTTGTGCGGTGTGTTTGTGTGGCAAGTGTGGAGGAGGGAAAGGAGGCCATGAGGCAGACGACGGGGGGAAGACGGGGGGGAGGCTTGCCTCGCGCAAAAAAACAAGCCGTGCGTTACAAGTTACCAAAATAAAGGATGTCGTGCAGTCCTTCGCCTGCCACTGCAACCCCACCACACCTCGCGACAGCACTGTGCACACACAGGAGGACAAGAATAAGAATCTTCGCGTTGTCAATGTCGCTTTCTCATGATCTGACACTTCCTCTTTCTTGCAAACTCCCACAGGCAAAGTCGTGCTGGGCCCATCTGCACGAGCGATGATGCGGCGCCCTACCACCGCTGCCGCGCTTCTAGATAAGGCCTCAAGCTAGCCATCATGGACGACACCTTTGGCGACATGAACCCCACCCTGCGGGGTGGCGTGGAGGACGACTACCCGGCGGAGGAGCAGTATGACTACGGGAATGGCGGCTTGGGCAGTACCAACATGGAGGAGGAGGGAGGCGACGACGGCCCCAACATGCCTACGTACGGGGAGGCCGACAATGCTGGAAACCTCATGACCACCCTGAACATGGAAGAGGAGGAGGAGGACAACCTCGCATTTGGCAACCCCAGGACGGACCAGCCTGGTGAGAACGAGGACGATCCCAACGCAGACATCAGCTTCACCACGCGGGACTCTATGCGATTCACCATCTCCGCCGACGGTAGTGTTGTCAGAAGGAGAGACAAGTACGGCCCTGCCAAGGCTCAGCCCAAGACCGGCTTCGGCACCACGATGAGCTCCACGACGACTTATGTGGGAAGTCTGTTGCACCGTGCGTACGCCGCCACCTTTTCTCCCTCGAGGTCCTCGCAGAAGAGCAGCGGCACCAGCAACACCTTTGGCAGCAGTGGCACCACCCCTACCGCAGCCTCCAGCACTGCCTCCTCCACTTCCTTCTCGCCGAGAACGTCCATGCTTCAAAAGCTAAATTGTGCGCGGAGTCACAGTCGGAAGGGGCACACCGGCCAGACTTTCCAAGCTGACAACGTTGGTACTTTTAGAGAGGAGAATGGGAATGTGGGGGGAGCATTTACATCCACGCCTTACCCTGCTGTTCCTGTCCCCCCTATGTCGCCTGCACTGGAGGACATGATCTCCCCGCGCATTTTTCGGATTACGGGGGAGGATGAGGGCGAGGGTGGGAGGGAGGAAGAGCAGGGAGGACAGGAATATCAGGCGGAGGAGGAGGAGGGGGAGAGAGTGGTGGAGGAAGTGCCGCAGGGG